>CM033470.1:1631590-1934377 GCA_019447015.1 Hymenochirus boettgeri
ACCTTTATATAGACACAGAACTCCTCAGTGACTTCTAATATCCTTATTATGTACAGTACGAGATACATTATCCCTTATAATATACTCTGCCTATTCTTACCTACAGGTGGTGCTAGAGAGAAGGAACAAAGTCCAGGTTCAGCTAAAAAAATCATCAACTCAAATCCAGAGTTTAGGGCATTTTGACAATGATCTAGTTAGTGGTGTCAGTGATACAATGGAACATTTAAAGGGAATCCTCACCCTCTTAAAGGGTATGTCCACCCCTTAATAAAAAACCTTTTGGTGTGTAACTCAGGACCCCACAAAACCCCAGTTACGTTTTGCTTAAAATAAGTCATAATGTTCCCAGAGAGAGAAATTTTACTTACAACCTCCGCTATCCCCCCGCTCGCTCCCTCTCCACTGCTACTGTACGTGTCTTTTCCGATCGTGAGCAGTAGCAGTGGAGGCTGATCTGGTAACGTCCGTTAGCTATTGGCCGTGACGTTACTGTCAAGGCTGCGACTTACGGTCTTACTAGGAAGTAGTAGAGCCGCGGCGGTGGATTGTGGAGGTTGTAAATTGAACATTATAACTTATTTTAAGCAAAACGTAACTGGGGTTTTGGGGGGTCCTGAGTAACATATCAAAAGCTTTTATTAGGGGTGGACATACCCCCAAAATTTACACATAGCTTAATGACCCCCCATATCTACATTTCATTATACTTACCTTTTCCAAAGATGCTTCTTAACTTACTTACTGTACACGGACTGACCCCTGGCGCACCTCTCTGCAGCTTCCGATTATCGTCCGTCAGACAGACATGTCGCAGACGTTAATGGCTATTGGCTGCCGGCTGTTACCATGTCTTCCTCCTCTGCCGCTATGAGTGCACATTAATAAACTGTAGCACGTAGTGTAAACCTGCTAGCGAGGGATCGGGTGGTGTAAGTTACAAAGTATCTATGGAAAAGGTCAGTATGTATCAATGTAATATTATTTCTTACAATGATTTAATCCATTGTCATCAGGCCCTTTCACTGAGATCTTACAATCCAATCACCCTATCTCACACACAAACTATCAGGTCTTTACGTATGTGGGGGAACCCGAACACAGGGAGAACATACAATCCCCTTACAAATGTGTCCCTGGGTGGATTCAAACTTACGTTATTTAGCGTTGCAAAGGATCAATGCTAACCACTGAGCCATAACAAAATTGTGTTTGATGAGGGCACCTCTCAAATGAAAAATGTATATAGGTTAAACCCACAACCAATGGCAATAGTCAGAATCCTAAGAGATGTAAGTCTAACCTGATTCTGTTACCTCTCTTTCTACTGTTCATTTGAGGGGTGAAGCTGTGTGTTAATAGGGTGGAAATCCCCTGTAACTATCTGTCAAGCAGGGAGGCCTCATCTCTGATTACAAATTATAACAAAAGAAAATGATAAAATGAATCAGAATCCCATTCAGTCACATTTATGATTATGTTGATTTTATTTTGCCCTTTAATCTAAAAATTCATTTAAAAAAAGCAAATGATCAGGGGGAAGAATCTTTTATTTTTTAGTAACACGGGGAAGAAATTCTCCCCTTATAGAACAATGAAGACAAATCCCGGCCAATGGGAGGGTCAGGTAGATGGGTAGATAAGGCGTTTTAATGATAGACGTCTCTCCCTTAGTCTTCCCTCTGTGTGAATTGTTTTAATGTTCTCTCCTTTGGGTTGGATCAAAAGGTGTTTTAGTGTCTGTAATGGAGATTGCGCCCGCGAGTTTTGCTAAAATGGAAATCGCGGGAACGTGAAAATTCCCACGATTTCCAATGCGCGTGCGATTGCGCGTCTGTTCGCGTTTTGGTAACGCATGCGTTTACCATTTTTGGTGCGTTAACGCATGTGTTTCCATAACGCAAAACGGCAAAAACGCACAGGCAAAACGCAATTTTCTGTGCGTTGCAGTGTGGCCTCTGCCTAAAGGTAGGAACAAGAAGAGAGGTAAATGTGTGTGTGTGGATTAATGTGGGCGGAGAGTTATTAGCCGGTGACTCGTTGATGACTCAATAGATGACAATTTTTATGAATGAACAGTGAAGGGGTCACCAGCCCAAGATTGTGTGAATCTGTTTCCTTTCTCACTGTGCTACAGACCCACAATATCTAGGGATGGGGAGATTTACAATACAGGGAGACTAAACCAGAGCAGCTTCTCCCAGCCTGGGAACTAGTCCTGTCTACCCGGTAACTGGCGACACTAACTAAAGGGCTAATAAGCCACATGGCACAGAGATGACTAATCGGCATATTGGGAAAGGGAATCATTAGCACCTTTAGCTCTTTAGTTGCCTTGGATTATAGTTTATTGTGTATAGAACATTCCTTCTCTATAGATTTATATTTATACCTATGGGTGGGAGCTGCCATAGTGGTTCCCTTAGACAGTACAGTATGAGGGTATAGCTTATTGTATGTACAGAACATTCCTTCTCTGTATGTTTATATTTATACATATGGGTGGGAGCTGCCATATTGTTTCCCTTAGACATTACAAGTGTATGAGGGTATGAGCTATTGTATGTACAGAACGAGTCCTTCTCGTAATATTTATATTTATACTATTGGGTGGGGAGCTGCCATATTGTTTTCCCTTAGACAGTACAGTATGGGTAAGATTATTGTTGTACAGGAACATTGTTCCTTCTCGTGTATATATACATATGGGGGCTGCCATATTAATTTTTCCCTTAGACAGTACATATGAGGGTATGACTTAGTGTGTACAGAACATTCCTATCTCTGTATATGGAATATTTATACTATGGGTGGGAGCTGCCATAGTGTTCCCTTAGACAGTACAGTATGAGGGTATAGCTTATTGTGTGTACAGAACATTTCTTCGTTCATATTTATATTATACACTATGTGTGGGGCTTCTCATTATTGTTCCCTTAGACATTACAGTATGAGGGTAATATCTTATTGTATGTACAGAACATTCCTTCTCTGTTATATTTATAAATATGGGTGGGAGCAGCATATTGTTTCCCATAGACATACAGTATGAGGATATGATCTTATTGTATGTAACAGAACACTCTCTGTATATTTATACATATGGGTGGGAGCTGCCCATATTGTTCCCATAGAACAGTACAGTAATGAGGTATAGCTTATTGTGTGTACAGGGGGGGAACAAACATTCCTTCTCTGTATTTTTATACATGATGGTGGTAGCTGCCATATTGTTTTCCCATAGACGTACACTGATCCCAGATGCCCAAACTAAAAACTTTTAAAAAACTTTTATTTACTGACCTCCCAATATTTCTGTGAGGAGCACCAGAACCAAAGCACTGTTTCTTGCCAGGCTTTCCCCCTGTTTGACATCACTGTTACTTCATACAGAAAAGTCATAGAACATAACCTGGCAGATGAAGACTTTACAGACTGGCGGTTCGGTCAAAATAGATACTGGAGTTAGGAAATCAATAGTTTCCGACCGTGATCCAGCATTTTTGCTGGTTTTCGGGAATGTGTTTCCTTTTAGCGTGATATTGATATTGTGCGTCAAAGAACTTCCCAAGGGTGCAACATCGCTCCCATACGCGGTGCCAAAAATTTTTAAATTAGTATTAAGTATATTTGATCATTGATATTTTAAGAATGCCAGTTTATTCTGGAAACTTGCTTGGGAAGCTATATTGATATCTGTTTGGTACGAATATTGCAAATCTGAAAGAAACCTTTTTATACTATCTATGTTATATATTTCGTTTTGTTTTTTTTCTGCTGAATCTCTTAAGAGTTTTGAAGTATTTTATTTTCCCAGCTACTCTTGCCATTTCTTGTATACCTCATGTTTTCTGTTTAAAACCTTGAACCTTTCCGATTCGAACAGGAAAGTGTATATTTGTGGAAATTTAGAGACGTTTTGCCAAACCCCCACCCTCCGAGCTTTTAGTAACCACAAGATGATTTGCTAAATTTAGAGAGGGAGGACAATGGTGCCAAATGTACACACTGAATTATTGACACAAAACGTTTATTTTTATCATAATTAATATGCTATTGCCCGCTCGGTTGGATAAATCTGTTTTTGCAGGTTATAGGTTTTTGTGGTCTTGCAAAAAAAACAAAATAATAATATAATTAATAACAATCTCCTTCGTTGGGTTAAAATGTCCATTTGGTAGCTGCGTTGAGAAGAGATGAGGCCAATCCAGAGATCTTTCTATATACAATGAGGGCATTGGGAGGTGAAGTTCCGCTTTAGTCCTGGTGGAATCTATTCATAAATGTCAATTTCACACTTTCCTTCCCCAAGTTAAGGTAACAACATACAGCTTGTAAATTACTTTATCGGAAGGAGTGATCGTACCACCTTACAATCCCATTGATTTCTGTGGTGCCAATGTTTGTGGCCACATTCCGATCAATAGGGTCAATTAGCATAAACGGAGAATTTACACAACAGTGTTTACACAATTCAATCTAAACTGGGCAACCAGTCGTAATGTGGAAGCTACACGTAAACTCCTAAGCCCCAATATTTCAACTTACAATGCCGTGAACCGTAGCTTAGATGTAAATAGCGCAGCTTATCTTTAGGGTTAACATTCCCCGTTATTGGGTTTTTTGCAATCAGGTTAAAAACATTTTTTTTTCTCCCATGTAAATTTCAGTATAAGCCAAGTGCCTGATATTATCTTCTTTCAGCTTAAATCAAATGAATGTGGCAGTATGGCATCTCCAACCTGACAGTTTTCCAAATGAATAAACATATGGCCAGTACCCACTGGCGTAACTAGAATCACTGCCCCCCCCATCCAGTCTGTGGGGCCCCCTATTAGTGCTTCATTCACCAGTGATTTTCTGGGAGGCTTTTCTGTCAATAGGAAAAATAAGAAGAGGGGCCTATTGGGCTTCCCGGGCCCCTTTGCGTTTAGTTATGCGCCTTGGATACAGGTTTGGGTACTATATAATTGGCATGCAGACCACACACACTGTAAATATCACTGAAGAAGTGACTGTTCTGTAATGCGCTTATCTGTTATAGGCAGTTAATATTAACACTGTCCCCCCACAGTGAAACAAGAATAAAATTTACCCCCCCAAAAAAACAGTTCCTTGACATGTTAAAGTTTCTATCACAGGAAGGTTAGGAAATCCTTTTCCTATTTGGGAGGTAGGAACCTATACCTATTTCCGATTGGGTTGTAGTAAATTGTATTCCATTATTTCCTATTTGGAGGTAGGAATTATATTCCTATTTGGGAGGTACAGGAAATTCCTATACTTATTTTAGATGTAGGAAATACTTTACTATTTGAGGATGAAGAATCATATTCCTATTTGGGGAGGTGAGACTTATAATCCCTATTTAGGGGTATGGAGTCCTTTTCCTGTTTTGGGAGTTAGGAATGATTTTCCTATTTGGGATGTAGGGAATGCTATTCCCGATTTGGAGGAGTAGGGGTTTTCCTATTGGGAGGTTAGGGAATCCGTTCTTATTTGGGAGGTAGGGATCCTTTCCTATTTGGGAGGTAGGGGATTCATATTCCTATTTGGCAGTAGGAAACCCTATTGCCGGTTTTGGAGGTAGGAAACCTATTTTTCATTTGAGAGGGGAAACCTATTCTTAATTGGAGGGAATCTACACTACCTCCCTGCAGCTGCATGTACGAGTGGTGAGCTTGTAGTGCTCATGCAGCAGAGTTTAAGTACCCTAATATAAGTATCCCATAGAAAGTATCCCATATAAAGAATCCCTATAGAAATTATCCCTATATAAGAATCCATATATAAAGTATCCTTGTAAGAATCCCTATAGAATTCCCTATTAAAGAATCCATATATAAAGTATTCCTATATAAAGTATCCCTATGTAACAGAATTCTATATAAAGTATTCCTATATAAAGTAATTCCTATAATAAATATTCCTCTAGAAAGAATCCCTATAAAGTATCCCTATATAAAATAATCCCTATAGAAAGATCCCTATATAATAATCCCTATATAAGTATCCCTATTAAAGAATCCCTATATAAAGTATCCTACTATAAGTCTTCCTATATAAGTCCATATAGTATAAGACTTTTAAAGTATTCCTATAGAAAGGATCCCTATATAAAGGATCCCTATAGAAAGTATCTCCTATATAAAGTATCCCTATGTAAAGAATCCCTATATAAAGTTCCCCTTATATAATCTATTCCTATATAAAGTATCCCTATAGAATTATCCCTATATAAAGAATCCCTATATAAAGTATCCCTATGTAAAGAATCCCTATATAAAATACCCTATATAAAAGTCCATTCCTATTAAGTATCCCCTATAGCAAATATACCTGATAAAGACTTCCCTATATAAAGTATCCCTATAGAAAGTATCCCTATATAAAGAATCCCTATAGAAAGTATCCTTATATAAATATTCCTATATAATGTATCCCTATAGAAAGTAGCCCTATATAAAGAATCCCTATAAAAAGTATCTTTATATAAGATCCTTATATAAGTATCCCCAATAAAGTTAAGACATAACACTTGCCCCCTGTATAAAAAATCCCTATATAAAATGTCCCTATATAAAGTATACATATATAGTGTCCCTATATAAAGTGTCCCTTTATAAGAATCCCTATATAAAGTGTCCCTTTATAAAGAATCCCTATATAAAGTATCCCTATATAAAGTGTCCCTATATAAAGTATCCCTATATAAAGTATCCCATATATAGTATCTCTATATAAAGTATCCCTATATGAAGAATCCCTATATAAGTATCCCTAGAGAAATATCCCTATAGAAGTATCCTTATATAAAGATTCCCGATAGAAATTAATCCCTATAGAAGTATCCCTAATAAGAATCCCTAATAGAAAGTATCCACTATATAAAGATCCCTATAGAAAGTATCCCTATATAAAAACCCTATATAAAGTAAATCCCTATGTAAGTATTACTATATAAGTATCCCATATAGAATAGGCCTTATAAAGTTTTCCCCATATAAAGTATACATATATAAGTGTCCCTATATCAGAATCCCTAATAAAGTATCCCTATATAAGTATACATATTAAAGTGTCCCCTATTAGTGTCCCCTATATAAAAGAATCCCTATATAAAAGTACCCCATATAAATATCCCATATAAAGTATACCCTATATAAGTATCTCCCACTATAAAGTATCTCTATATAAGTATCCCTTTTAAAGTATCCCTATATAAAGTATCCCCATATAGGTATTCCCCATATAAAGTATCCCTATAAAAGTACCCTATATAAAGTAATCCCTATATAAGTATCCTAATACCTATCCCATAAAGTATCCCTATATAAAGAATCCCTATATATTATACAATATAAGTATCCCTATATAAAAGTAATCCCTCATAACGTATCCCTTATAAAGTTATTATTATAAGTATCCCCATCTAAGTATCCTCCCTATATAAAGTATCCCTATATAAAGTATACATATATAAGTATATCTCTATATAAAGTATCCCCAGTGTAAAGTATCCCATATAAAGTATCCCTATATAAAGTATCCCTATAGCTAAAGTATCCCTATATAAAGTATCATATATTAAATTATCTCTTATAAATATCCCATATATAAGTAGTATCGAATCTAAAGTACACCTAACATAAGTATACATATTAAAATATCTCTATATACAGTACCCCAATATAAGCTTGTGAAGGTTCTCATCATCCAGGTCATGGGTATATCTGTTGTATTCAATTAGATCAACGGACTTGAAGTTTAGTTCTTGAATCGCAGAACTAAACTTCAAGTCCAGTTGATCTAATTGAATACAACAGATACCCTATATAAAGTATCCCCCAATAAATGTATCCCCATATAAAGTATCCCCCATACATAAAGTATAATATTACCGCCCCCCATATAAAGTATCCCCATAAAAGTATCCCCATATAAAGTATCCCCAATAATAGTAAGTTCCCCTATACTAACAGTATCCCCATTATTCAATAGTATCCCCATTATAATGTATCCCCATATAAGTATCTCCCATATAATCCCTATATAAAGTATCCCATATAAAGTATCCCCCATATAAAAGTATCACCTATATAAGTATCCCCATATAAGTATCCCTATATAAAGTATCCCCATTATAAATATCCCCATATAACACTAGCCCTATAAATAAACTCAACGTATATAAGTATGCCCCATATAAGTATCCACATATAAAGTATCCACCATATAAATTAAGTCATATAATTAGTTACAACCCATATAAGATTCCCATAGTATCCCCTATAACTAATCACCCATATAAAGTAATCAATACCACCATATAGAAGTATACCTATAAGTTCCCTAATATAAAGTATCCCTATAGAAAGATAGCCCTTGAATCCTATGAAAGTATCCCTAAAGCCCTATTAGTATATATAGAATATCCCTACAGAAAGTTCCCTTAATAATTTCTCAAAAGAATCTACCTCATAGAAAGTAAATCTCCTATATAAGTACCCATATAGTATACATTAGATAATTTTAGTTCCTACGTAAGAATCCCCTATTACAGTCTCCAAAGTATCTCCAGTAGTAAGTAGCTCACTATATAAAGTTTCGTCCCCATATAAGAAAGAATATCCATATAAAGTTCCCTGTATATAAAAGAATGCCCTCATATAACATATCAGAGTACCCATATAAAAGTATCCATATATAATAAAGGTACCCGTCTATAAGTACCATATAAGTTCCCCTATCTATCTCTATATAATCTCAATGAAAATATCCCTATATAAAGATCATTATTATCATATATCCCTATATAAAGCAAAAAGTATCCCCGTATAAGTATATAATAGTACTATAACTCCTATATAAAGAGTATCCATTAGCCCTATATAATTCATAAAGTACATTACGTATCAATTCCCATCAAGTATCTAATAGCATAATATTCCTAAAAGTAACAATAGATTAATAGTCAATAAAGTGTGAAGTCATCACAGTCAGTATCTTTACCAAGCCGCGACTCTAGTTTGAGTTGAATTCAGCCAACTCAATCCATGATATTGGGAATCAACGATACCATAGGTACGATAAAAATATCTGAGCCCCTCAATACCCCATATCTCAAAGTTCCCGCATATTCCCGTCCATAACAGTCACGCCTATAAAGATATCCCATATAACGTATCTCCTATATAAAGTATCCCTTATACATTCCTTAATAAAGTATCCCCATATAAAGCGTATTAGTACCCTATATAAAGTACCTATCAAGTAATCCCATATAAAGTATCCCATATAAAGTACCCTATATCAAGATCCTATATATAACTATATAAATTCCCATATAAAGTATCCCCATATCACGTATCCCTGCATAATCTATAGTATCAATAAGTATCCCCATTCTAAAGTATCCCTTATAAAGTATCCCCTATATAAGTATCCCTCTATAAGTATCCACTATATAAAGTATTATATAAAGTTCTCTTATATAAAGTATCCCTATATAAGTTCCCTATAAAGTATCCGCTATATAAAGATCCCTCCATAGAATAGTACACTATATAACGATCCCTATATAAAGTATCCCATAGGTTTAAGTTCTATTACATCTAGGTAATTGTTAGTATTCCAATTAGATAACATACCTTGATTAAGTTCTCCAATCAAAATAATACTTCCTAAAGTGTCCTGAATAATAGAATCACAGTATATCCCCATATAAGTATCCCACATATATAAAGTGTCCCGATATAAATGCCCCATATAAAGTATCCCATAAAATATCCGCCATATAAATAATCCATAAGTTCCATTAATTCCCCAATATAAAGTATCCCCTAATAAGTATCCCATATAAAAGTTATTCCCTATATAAAGTTCCCCTATATAATAATCCCCATATACAAGCTATCTCTATATAAAGTATCGCTTATAATAGTCTCGCCTATATAAAGTATCCCCATATAAAGTATCCCTATAAAAGTGATCCCTTATAAAGTAGCCCATAGAGTATCTCATATAGTTACCCATATAAAGTAACCCTATATAAAGTCCTTTATTTAACAATTCTTCCATAATAAGTATCCCCATAAAATCCTTATACAGATTGATATAAATTATCCCCATAGAAATATCCCTTATACTAAAGTCTCCATATAAAGTATCCATGTATAAGTAATCCTATAGAAAGAAATACCCATGAAGTATCCTATATAAAGATCCCTATATAAAGTACCCTATTAACTTATACTATATAAGTATCCCTATAGTAAAGTAATACTTATATAAATTTTCTCCGATAATAAGTATCCCATCTAACGTAATGTCCCCTATATAAAGTATGATTGACCCGCTAAATTCAGATATAAAGTATCCCCATATACAGTAATACATATATAAAGTGTCCCCCCTATCAAATGTCCTAATATAAAAGAAAGCCCTATATAAAGTATCCCCAATAAAAAGTATCTCCCCATATAAAGTATCCCTAATATAAAGTATCCCATATAAAAAGTAATCCCATATAAAGTATCCCTATATACGTATCCCCATATAAAGTATCTCTATATAAAGTAAAATCCCTATAAAGTAATCCCTATATAAAGTATCCCCATAATAAAAGGTTTCCAATCCCTATATACAGTATCCCTATATAAAGTATCCCCATAATTAAGTATCTCTATATAAAGTATCCCAATATAAAGTATCCCTATATATACGACTCCTATATAATTTTATACTATCTTAAAGTATCCGATATAAAGTATCCCCATATAAAGATCCCTGTATAACGTATATGTATATACAGTTCCCCACTAAAGTAGCCCTATATAAAGTATCCCTATATAAAGTATACATATATAAAGTATCTCTAATAAGTATCCCCATGTAAAGTATCCCTATATAAAGTATCCCTATATAAAGTATCCCTATATAAAGTATCCCTATATAAAGTATCCCTATATAAAGTATACATATATAAAGTATCTCTATATAAAGTATCCCCATCTAAAGTATCCCTATATAAAGTATCGATATATAAAGTATCCCTACATAAAGTATACATATATAAAGTATCTCTATATAAAGTATCCCAATATAAAGCTTGTGAAGGTTCTCATTCATCCAGGTCATGGTATATCTGTTGTATTCAATTAATCAACTGGACTTGAAGTTTAGTTCTTGAATTCAAGAACTAAACTTCAAGTCCAGTTGATCTAATTGAATACAACAGAATATCCCCTATATAAATATTCCCCATATAAAGTATCCCCATATAAAGTATCCCCATATAAAGTATCCCCATATAAAGTAGCCCCATTATAAAGTCTCTCCCCATATAAAGTATCCCCATATAAAGTATCCCCATATAAAGTATCCCCATATAAAGTAATCCCCATATAAAGTATCCCCATATTATCCCCCCATATAAAGTATCCAGTATATAAAGTATCCTATAATAAAGTTATCCCCCCATAAAAGTAGCCCCCATATAAAGTAGTCCCTAGATAAGTATACGTATAGAAACTATCCCTATATAACTATCCTATATAAAGTCTCGGCCTATATAAGTAATCCCCATATAAAGTATCCCTATATAAGTATCCCCATCTAAAGTATCCCCATATAAAGTATCCCCCATATAAGTATCCCCATATAAGTATCCCTATAAAGTATCCCCATATACGTATCCCCATAATAAAGTATACCCATATAAAGTATCCCCATATAAAGTATCCCCAGATAAATTCCCTCCCCATATAAAGTAAATCCCCATATAAATTATCCCCATATAAATTATACGGATATAAAGTATCCCCAATATAAAAGTATCCCTAATTAAGTATCCCCATATAAATAATCCCCATATAAAGTAGCCCCATATAAGTCTCCACCATATAAATTTCCCATATAAGTATCCCTATATAAGTATCCCTATATAAAGAATCCCTATAGAAAGTATCCCTATATAATAATCCTAATAAAGTATCCTCCCTATGGTAAAGTATTTCCTATAGAAAGTATCCCTCTAGAAAGTATCCTTTATAACGTTTCCCCATCTAAAGTAACATATAAAATGTCCGCTATATAAAGACCTATATAAGTTATCCCCATATAAGTATACATAATAATAAAGTGTCCCTATATAAAGTGTTCCCTATATAAGAATCCCTCATCTAAAGTAATCCCCCATATAAAAAGTATCCCCATATAAAGTCCCCCTATATAAGTATCCCCATATAAGTCGCCCCATCTAAAGTAATCCCCATATAAAGTAATCGCCTATATAAAATATCCGCTATATAAAGTATCCCTATATAAGTAGCCCTATATAAAGTATCCCATATAAAGTTCCATCTCCCCATATAACGTTTAATCCCTATATAAAGTTATCCCCATAAAAGTATCTCATATATAAAGTATCCCTTATAAAGATCCTATATAAGTATCCCTATATAAAGTAATCCCTATAGAAAGTATCCTTTATATAAGTTTCCCATATAAAGTAATACATATATAAGTGTCCCTATATAAGAATCCCTATATAAGTATCCCTATATAAAGTATACCTACTATAAGTTCCCAAATAAAGTTCCTATATAAAGGTATCCCCATATAAAAAGTATCCCCATATAAAGTATCCCTATATAAAGTATCCCCATATAAAGTATCTCTATATAAAGTATCCCTTTATAAAGTATCCCTAATAAAAGTTCCCTATATAAAGTATCCCTATAGAAAGTATCCCCATATAAAGTATCCCCATTAAGTATCCCTTATAACATAATCCCTATATAAGTAATCCCCATATAAATAACCCCCCCATCTCTATATACAGTTCCCCCCATATAAAGAGCATCCTATATAATAATCCTTATATAAGTTATACATATAAAAGTATCCCTATATAAAGTAATCCCCATATAAAAAAAAAAGTTATCCCCTATATAAAGTTTGTATATAAAGTATCCCATCTAAGTATCCCTATATAAGTATCCCTATCTAAAGTAATCATAATAAGTATCTCTATATAAAGTATCCCCATGTAAAGTTCCCTATATAAAGTAATCCTAGATAAAGTATCCTCCCTATTAAAGTATAAACATCATAAAGTATACCTATATAAAGTATACTTAAAGTATCCCCCATCATAAAGTCTCCCTATATCAAGTATCGATATATAAAGTTTCCCCATATAAAGTATACATATATAAAGTGTCCCTATATAAAGCTTGGAAAGGTTCTCATTCATCCAGGTCATGGTAGCTCCTGTGTATTCAATTAGATCAACTGGACTTGAAGTTTAGAGTGTCTTGATTCAAGAACTAAACTTCAAGTCCAGTTGATCTAATGTACAACAATATCCCTATATAGTATCCCCCATATAAAGTATCCAGGCCCCATATAAAGTAAATCCCTATATAAAGTATCCCCATAGAAAGTATCCCCCATATAAAGTAATCCCCATTATAAATATCCCCATATAAAGTAATCCTATATAAAGTAGCCACATACTAAAGTATCCCCATATAAGTATCCCATATAAAGTATCCCCCCTATCAAGTAATCCCCATATAAATAATCCCCAGATAAAGTATCCCCATAAAGTATCCCCAAAAAAGTATCCCCATATAAAGTATACGTATATAAACTATCCCTATAGAAAGTAATCCCTATAGAAAGTAATCCCATATAAAGTATCCCATATAAAGTTCCCCATATAAATATCCCCATATTAAGTATCCCTATATAAAGTATCCCATATAATACCCCATAAAGAAAATTATCCCCATATAAAGTAATCCCTATATAAAATATAACCGTATATAAACTATCCTATATAAAGTATACGTATCAACAGTATCCCTATATAAAGTATACATATATAAAGTCTCCCTAGATAAAGTATCCCCATATAAAGTAATGGAGAACGTTCAAGGACTGCAAATTTCCTTAGAGCCGCCTCGACTCCGTATACTTTAGTACAGTGCCTCAGGAAACCCTCGAACTGTGGTCCACACTTATCACAAAGTGTCCCCCGCCTTTAGGGGAAACTTGGAGTCCTTAAAAATTGCGCCAAGTCATGGATAAATCACCAGAGCCCCCGTGGCCTGTTTTCCAACAAAGCTCCAGTCTGTGAAGCCCTCTATGGATATAAACATTATCCACATCGTCCCGATAGGCTACAAACCGTTAAAAATCACTGTAAGATATTTATGTAAGACGCTGCACTTACCCACGGTAATTGGTACAATACCCCTGTCCCCTTTTGGCTGTCGTATATTAAACTCCCCAGGGCGGAATCAGCACTAAAAAAAGGGAGAGTATAGAAAGAAAGCAAAAGACATTCACAATGACATCAAAGAACTGAAAAAAAAAAAAAAACAATAATTTCACTTTTATACACATAGAGAGTTTGATCTAAATAGAAATAATCGGTGTCCACACTCTTTTATTAAAACCTACCCCTGGTATCCCCACTCGGAGAAGACTTTACCCCCCAGTATGGTGGCGAGGGGTGACCCCCCCCCCTAATATAACCGTACGGGGGGGGTAATTTTCCCTCCCTGTGACATAACAGAGGATTCCGAGGTTGATATCTTTTGGGGGGGGTTGTTTTGTTTCTGTAACACAAAGTGCGATGGGTGAAACCCGCTAGAAGTTTTCGTGAACACTAATCAACTTACTCCCTGAACAGGGGCTTACGATTCCCTGCAACAATGAATCACTTACCTTACTCATGCTATACGATTTCCCTGCACAATATCGCCCGGAAGGTCTTGGTGTGTCTGAGATAATTGCATTAGGTGGGTACGTTCTTGCCTTTTTTCTTGCGTCACAAGAATGTGATTGTGTTTCTCACTCAAAGGGGTGAAACAGGCCCGCACAGCGTGTTTGGAACGAATAGGCTGTAAATCCATCCTTGGCGCGTCGCAGCAGCCCACCAATGAAAAAATTACTGCCTGTCAGTCCAGCTTTCTGACGGGTGAGGGTAGTGTCCTGACCTGACAATAAAACCCACCCGACCTCTTTTAATCTCCCGCAGCCCCTACTGCCCACTGGATTGCGTTAGTTTAGTTTGAGTGCAGGAGAAAAGGGTATGTTGCACCCACAGTGTGGTAATGGACTAAGCGATGTTTAAAGGCAACATCCAACCAAAACTGTACCGTCCATATGAATGAGATTGCGGCTCGTTTTATTCAGGGATTTTTCGCTGGGTGATAACAGTCTGTACCAGCCCGAGTACCACTTTACCTAAAACAGCAAGCCGTTGCCAATAGAAGCCAGGATGGCTTCCTCTTCTGCATAAATAAACTTGTCGTTCCCATAGAACAGCGAGTTACTTTTATAACATTGGTAATACAACGACGGTATTAGGTGGGAGCTGCTACTGACAGTAATTAGTGTTATAGTTTATTGTGTGCACAAAAACTTTTATCCTTCTCTGTATATAAAATTTAAACACATTTAACCGAGCTGCCTATATATTTTACATGCCTCACGTTGGGGAAGTATTTTTCCAAATTATAACCAGAAAAATCCATATTGTAACGGTCTATTACTTCCCAAGGAACTCATCCTAACATTGTTCACACACATCATTTCATCACATCACACCCTTATTGCTCATACAAGACGGGATGGTAATGTAATAATAGTATTAAAGTCACATGTGGGATCAACATTACAATGCATAGGGTACACAATGCAAACTAACTGGAGATCAGCTGTTACAGGATCATCGAAAGATACAATCGGTTAATAAAGATAAGGTGCTGTCGTGTCATCAACACCTTTACTGGAAGTCATATTATCCACAATATAACTCACACAAGTCATAAATGGGCCAGTTAATTATACCAAGTCTTAAAAAGTGTTTTACTTGTGCATCAGTTTATAATCAGTGTTTTATCTAGCACAGGTAAATCAGTGTCTTATCTATGTTTCAGTATTATAAAAGCAGTTGTTTAGCTATGTCATCAGTTATAATCATGTTTAGCTATGTCGTTCTCAGTTATAATCATTTGGAGGTTTAGGTGGGCATGTCATCAGTTAGAATCAGTGTTTTATGTCTATGTCATCAGTTATAATCGGTTTATCTGTCAGTCAGTTTATTTATTTAGCGGCAGCGAGGGAGAAGCCAGGGGGGGAGCGAGGGCACGGGAGAACAGGGGGGGAGCGAAGGGCAGCAGGGTGTACGCAGGGGGGGCGAGGGCAGCAAGGGAGAAGCAATAGGGGTGGGGGGTGTGAGCGAGGTCAGCAGGGAGAGCAGGGGGGAGCGTAGGGCAGCAGGAGAAGCAGGGGGGACGCCGGGGGCAGGCGGTGATAATCAGGGGTAGCGATGGGACAGGTATAAGCAGTAGTGAGCGGCATCAGTGAAGCAGGGGTGGAGCGATGTGGAGCAGGAGGCAGGGGGGGGGAGCGAGGGGAGCACGAGAAGCAGGGGGGAGCGAGGCAGCGAGGGGAGATCAGGGGGGAGCGAGGGAGTCAAGCGAGAGCAGGTGGCGCGAGGGCAGCAGCGAGAAGCCAGGGGGGAGGCGAGGGCCGCAGCATCGAGAAGGAGGGGGGAGCGAGGGGGGCAGCAGGGGGAGAAGCAGGGGGAGCGAGGCGAGCAGGAGAGCAGGGGGAGCGAGGGAAGCAAGGATAAAGGAGAGAGGGCGAGGAAACGCGAACGCGAACGAGGTTAATTCGAACAAATTCGGGGACTCTCGAACTATCCCGGACCGTTTTCATATTTATTCAGGACTTTTCGCTAAACTCGAATGTTCGCCTGTTCGAGTATCGATCCGCGAGTAAAGTCTCCATTCAAACCATACGTGAGCATTGAATTCGGTGCGTAGTAAAATGTCCATGGGGTGATCTAGGCGCGAACAGCGAATCAACGAGAAAGTGTCCATTGAAAAACACTCACGCGAGCATCGAATCCGCGAGTAAAATGTCAGGTATCTAGGCGCGGAACATCGAATGCTACGAGTAAAGTGTCCTTAAAACAGTAATACGCGAGCAACCGATCCGCGGTAAAATGTCCATGGTAGCTAGGCGCGAGACATCGAATCTACTGGGAGTAAGGTGGTCCATTAAAACATATACGCGAGCATCGAAATCCGCGAAGTAAAATGGACAGGTAACTAGGCGCGACCATCGAATCTACGAGTACGTTGTCCATTAAAACATAACGCGAGCATCGATCCGCGAGTAAAATGTACATGGTATCAGAACGAACATCGAATCCACGAGTAAAGTGTCCATTAAAACATATACGCGAGCGACAATCCGCGAGTAATGTCCTGGTATCTAGGGCGCGAACATTCGAATCTAACGATAAAGTGTCCAGTAAACATAATGCGAGCCTCGAAGCCGGCGAGGAAAAAGGACAATGGTTCATACATCATGCGCGAACATCGAATCTACGGTAAGTGTCCATGAAAACATATACGCGAGCATATACGAATCCGCGAGTAAAATGTACATGGTATCTAGGAGCGAAACAGCATCGAAATCTAGGAGTAAAGTGTCCATTAAACATTATACTGGCTAACACGAATACCGCGAGTAAATGTACAGGTTGGTCTAGGCGCGAACACGAATCTACAGATAAAGTGTCTATTAAAAAAACGACTACGCGAGCATCGAATCCGCGAGTAATGTACATTTGTATCTAGGCGCAAAATCGAATCTACAGTAAAGCGTCCATTAAAACATATACGCGACATCGAATCCGCGAAGTTGAAAATGTCCAGGTCTCTCAGAGGCGCGAAACTCGAATCTACGAGTAAAGTTGTCCCTAAACTATATGCGAGCATCGATCCTCAAGTAAAATGTACAATGGTATCTAGGAGCGACAAATCAATAATCCACGATTAACGTGTCCATTAAACATATACGCGAGCATCGAATCCGCAGTAAAAATGACCGGTATCTAGGACGAACATCCGAAATCCACACGAGTAAAGTGTCCATTAACAACATATACGCGACAATCGACTCCGCGATAAAATTACATGGTATCTAGGAGCGAACATCATAATCTACGAGTAAAGTTTCCATTAAACATATACGCGAGGCATCGAATCACGCGCGTCAAAAATTGTACATGGTATCTAGGCGCGAACATCGAAATCTACGATTAAATGTCATTAAAACATATAACGCGAGCATCGAATCCGCGAGTAAAATGCATACATGGTATCTAGAGGCGGAAACAAAATCGAATCTACGAGTAAAGTGTCCATTAAAACATATACGCGACATCGACTCCCGCGAGTAAAATGTACATGGTATCTAGGCGGCAACATCAAATCTACGCAGTCATTGTCCCTTACATACATTACGCGACATCGAATCCGGCCGAGTAAAATTCCCTGGTATCAGGAGCGAGACGAACTCGAAATAGCGCGAGTGAAGAGTAAAATAGATTTTTCACTGTCCTGGATAGTGGAACCTGTTTCCCTCAGCCCATTTCCTCCCAGGTCCCACACCATTTATATTAAAGGGCATGTCCACCCCCATAAACTATAATCCCCCACTAACATACTACTAGGCCCACCATGTAGTGTAGTTGTAATCCTTAACCTCAACAATCCCACTCCATAGGGTTTCTCTCCTGTAGTCCCCCCCCAAAGTCCCAAAAACTGCCCACCAGGAGGCAGAGCAGGTCCAATATCGGACACGCCTGCTAGCGGGGACACATACAGTAGATTTTTTTGCCCATGCGTACTGCAGAAGCCCTTCTCTCCCCCCTCCCTCCCCCTCCCTCTCCCCTCCCTCTCCCTCCCGTTCGACTATCCCTTCACCCTACCATAAACCCCTGCAGGGCAGGTATTCCCCTATGTCTCCCAGCCCCACCCGCATATTTTTTTATTTTAGAAGCTCCTCCCAACCTAATTATCTCCTCTTCCTCCCGGCAAGTGAGCTGGCCGGCCAGCCAAAAAAAAAAAAGCGTCTGTGATTTGGCGCCGCTCAGCCAATCACAGACGCGGGCTTGCCGTCCCCGCCTCTCTGCTTTGCATTTCCTTGCAAGCAGAGGGACCGGGGAGCGGGCGTAGGAAAAGACACACTGGGAGGTCATAGAGTTTGGGGGCTTCTAAAAAAAAAAATATGCGGTTGGGGCTGGGAGCCAGGGGGGGAATCTATATTAAAAAGTTCAATTTTAGGGTGGGACCTAAACCCTTTAAGTTACCATTGATATTTTAATTGTATTTCCATTAGAACTTTGGTCAAACTATTTGACTCCTTGACTTTAATGGGGGTTGGGGGCCGGGGGGGTGGGTTTCTATAGAGTTATCAAAGTTCGAAAACGACCGAACTATACATGAAACGTTCGCCCATCTAGTTTAACAGTGTTTTTTTTATATGGTCATCATGTGATAATCAGTCTGGTTTATTCTATGTCCATCAGTTATTATCCAGTAGTTTGCATCTATGTTCACTCCATTTAATAATCAGTGTTTTTCATCGCCTTCATCGTTATCAACTCAGTGTTTTACTCTATGTCATCCACAGCTCCATCAGTGGTTTACCCGCTATCATCCCTTAACTAACCATGTCTTAGGCCTACTCCCAGCATTTAACTCACGTGTTTGAGCGCTCACTCGTTACTCCAGTTATAATCATAGTTGGCGAGTCATCAGTTATAATTCAGTGTTTAGCTATGTCATCAGTTATTCAGTGTTTAGCTGTCCATCAGCTTAATCAGTGGTGTTAGCTATGCATCAGTTAGAAATCAGTAATATAAGCTATGTCAGCAGTTATAATCAAACAGTGGTTACGCTATGCATCAGTTATAAATCAGGGTTAGCTTGTCATCAGTTTATAATCAGTGTTTGCTATGTCATCTGTTATAATCAGTTGTTTATCATGTCATCAGTTCTAATCAGTTTTTTAGCTAGTAATATACTCTTTAAACATGTATATTAGGCAACAATTTGACCCCCTCTGTAAAAATAAAATTAATATTGATCTAGAATTCCTAGACCTGTTTAGTCAGTGGTAAAGTAACAATCAAATAAGACCCCTATAATAAGTCAACTATTATGGGGCCCCCTTCTAGGGCTTCATCACACAGTGGTTTTCTGGGAGGAGGTTTATATCGTTTATTAAACATAGAGGGGGCCCCCTTTGGCTCCCGGGGCCCCCATGTGGTTTGACACACCACGGCAGTTACACCCACCTGCTAGAACAGTAATAGATCAGGCACACACACACATGCTAGTTATGTCCGTGCTTGCTCTGCTCCTTCAAACCCCGTTCCAAAGGGCATCGTCCACTGCAGAACAGAAAGAGAACCAGAACCTCAAACACGAACCGGATGAGCAGGTGATAAAGGGGGAGAACCCCTATCTGTAAAAAAAAAAAACAAAAAAAGATTTATTCAGACAAGGCAATCAGAACGTCCTCAGGAAGGGTGGATACAGCCCCCGAAACGGTTGGATTAACTTTAGTGTCTGAAATAACCTATAGGGTTCTTCTCTTTATCACCTGTTACCGATAGCGTTCTGGTTCTCTCTTTTTGTTTTGCATTACGCCCTCTGCTCCTTTCCCTCGGCTCGCTATGTCTCCTCCCTCTCTCTCTGTGACTCTTCATCTCTCTTTGTCTCTCTCATTGTCCTCTCTTGGTATCCTCTTATGTATTCTTTCTCCCTCTGTGTCTCCTCTCTAACCTCTTATCTCTCTCTCTTTGCGTCTCTCCATCTCTGTCTTTTCCACTGTCTCTCTCTACTCTGTGGGTCTCTCCAATACATACACTCCATCTGTCTTTCTTTTTTCCTCACTATCTTCCTCCTCCTCTGTCTTTCTTACCAGCGTCTCTCCTTTTTTTCTCTCTATCCTCTTGCTCTGTCTCTTCCATACATTTCTCTTCTATTTGTTTACTGTGTCCCTCACTCCTCTATACACATGAAATTTATAAATAAACGAAATTATCGCAAAAAATTAACCGCCGCACATCGCGGCCAGGCGCAAAATTAGCGCTAATCAGCCGTATTTATAATATGCGAGCGCCATTCCCAGCGATTGTCTCGCGGCCGGGGGGGGTCTGTTGTGTGGGGGTGGGGGGGTTGGCGGTAATTTTCAGCCCATTTCGTCATCAAAATACATATCGCCCGAAGGGACTTAAAATCCCTTCCCGCCGCCTCTCCTAAGGGCGGGGCATACCCACCCATCCCAGACCCCGCCCACAACCGCCCCCGCGGCGGCAGAGACCACGCCGCCGCCGCTGGGTCCCTAGCACCCCTCTCCCTTCCCCGCTCGCGGCAATCTCGGAACAGAGGCTAGGGGGCTGCCTGGAAGGGACCGCGCACCCCACTCCAAGCCCCCGGCCGCAATCCCTGGGAGGGGAATGGAGGGAGCCGCGCTGGGAGGGGTGGAGGCACCCTCCACAGCAGGCCCTGAGAAGGGCCCTTTTGGGCTAAGGGTTCTCGGTTCGAGCTGCACATGACTTTGCGTGCACTTTACAAGATGCCCTGTGGCTCGACAAACACAGCCCTTTGGTGGGACCCTTAGGATCCCGTACAGCTCGAACTGGGACCCACCCTCACAACCGCCCTATCCGGGCCTTTTGCGGCCTTACAAGTGCCCCTTGCAACTCTAACAAAGAGTCGTCAAGAACCACCTGCTGCGGCCCCTCCCGGCAGCACGCGTCCTATAGCCCTCCGCGTTCGAGATTGTGCCGCGAGCAGGGAAGGGTTGGGCTGCTGGGAAAGCGGCGGCGGTGTGTGCTCCGTGCGTCGTGCCGGGCGGGGGGGTTTTGGGCGGGGGTGGGGCGTGCCTCTCCGGGGCGGGTGCGACGCATGCGGGGGGGGGGGGGGGCGCCGCAGGTTGCCTGCCCATCCTTTCCTCGGCAGGGAGGCTAGTATCTCGGCCTGTTTTCGTCGCACACTATCAAGGTTGGCAAAGTAAAACAGCCTATACTAGCAGAGCGAAACACCATACCAGCCAGCTTTATAAATAGAAGCGACACGGTACACACTATCGCCCCGCGAAGGGTAAAACGCTACGTTAACTTTTGTGTGCGTCGTTTTCGCATCACATTTATAAATTGCAGCTAAAAATCAGATTTAATATCCTTTCAATGTCATGAAAAACACCGCGAAAATTACGACACGTGTGTATAAATAATGCCCCTTAGTCTCCTCCTACCATACATTAGCCAGCCTCTCAAATCATCTATCCTACCTTCTTACTTGTGTTGTGTCTCGCTGTGTGTCTCTCCTCTGTGGTCTCTCTCTCTTTCGTGTGTCTCTCTCACTGTGTGTTGTGTGTCTCTTCTCTCTCTGTGTCTCTCTCGGTGTCTCGGCTTACTCTGTGTAGCTTCTCTCTCTGTGTGTTGTGTGTGTCTCTCTTGTTTCTCCTCTCTACGTGTCGTCCGCTCTCTCTCCCTCTGTGTGTCTTTCTCTGTGTCTCTCTCACTGTGTCTCTCGTTGTGTCTCCTTCCCTTGTGTGTTCTCTCTGTGTCCATCTCTAACGTGTCTCTCTCATGTGTGTGGCTCTCTCTCTGGTTTGTCCCTCTTCTCCATCGTCTTTCCTCCCTGTCTCCTCACTCTCTCGTCTCTTCTTTCTATCTCTGTCTGTCTTACAGTCTCTCTCTCTTGTCTCTCTATCTCTGCTCTGTCCTCATATATCTCTCTTCGCATCTCATCTTCTCTCTCTCCTCTTCTATTTAGTTTTTCTGTGTTCCTCCTCTTTTTTGTCCCTCCGTGATTCTTCCCCCTCCCTCTCCTCTCTCCATCTTTCTCTCTCTCTCTCTCTCTGTCTCTTTCTCTCTCTGTCTGGTCTTACAGTCTCTCCTCTTGCTCTCTTCTATCTCTTGCTTCTCTTCCTCTCCGCTCTTCTATTTGTTTGCCTTCTTTGTGTGTCCTCTCTTTTTCTGTCCTTCCTGTCCCTCCTCTGACCTCCCGCCCTCCTCTCTCTCCGTCTTTCTCACTGTCTCTTCTCTCTGCGGGGGGCGGGCTCGGCGGGCGCGGGTGTGTTGAGGGAGGGAGGACAGGGGGAACGCCAGGGGCTAAGGGGCCAGGGGGAGGCTGGGCAGAAGGGGCAGGGGGGGCGTGGGGAAAGACAACACAGGGGGGGGAAACCAAAAAGGGGGAACCGCCGACGGGAGAGCAAGAGGGACCGGCCAGCGAAGGACCCCAAGAAACAGAACGCAAGCGGGGGACTGAGGATGCGACGAGACCAAGGCCCAAGCAAGCCAGGGGTGGGGGGAGACAAGGTGCCACCGGGCCCCACAAGCACCTCTCTGGGAGACTGTTTATGGCGGTTTGGGCCCTTTTGGGGGGTTTCTTACCATTGTGGGGGGAGTGGTTTTTTTTGGCCCCGCGCTCTTTCCTTGTTTGGTTTTCTCTCCCCTCACTTCCCGTGGGTCGATGTTTTGTTGAACGTAAGTGTTGCTAGTGAGAAACCTACTTGAACCTTCTGGGGACTAAATAGGGGATCTTCGTTCTGAGTTCCATAGGACCACAAATCTTCCAGTAATTATAATGCCTTAACCACACCACATCCCATATCCCGGTGTATCCCTGGGCAGTCCATCTTTCATGGAGCCTCCTGTGCCAGTCTGGGTGTCCAGGCAATCCTTACCTCTCATAGAGACAGTTTGGATATATTTTGAAAACCGAATCTGGTCTTTTATTAAAGGGAAACAAAGTCCCATACAGTCCTCTCGCAGAAGAAATTAACAAGTTAGACACCGGTAGAGAACGTACCTCTTACACTCCTGTTGTCCTCCCTAAGAGCGGCGTGAGCCACTAGAGCAGCATCTGACAGGTCATGCGCCTCCCTTGATGCCATCTTCATTTTTGGAATTCTGCCCTCTTGGGGAAAAGGAGCATAAAACAGGAGGTAGGAGAGGTCTTCCTACCACCTTGTAAAAAATTTTTGCTTCATTAGCGGGCTTGCGGGAAAACGACCGATTGATGCTCTATCCAATCAAACTGTCGTTGTAGATTTAAACAGAAATTGGTCCAAAATTGCGAAAAAAACATTTTCAAAAATATATCAAAAGCCGACCTCCGTAATACTTCAATCTCCGTCAGTCCTTCTCTAATAAACCCCTCTACCTGCTCTGCTCCTTACCCGGCCTCCGTCACTCCAACGCCATTACAATAAAATGCAAATCCTCATCATCCCTACCATCCAACAGAATCTTCCGAATGTTCTGAATAGCAGAGAAAAAAAAAAAAGAGAAAAAAAAGTCTACAAAGTCCAGAAAAATATCCAATCCAGCAAAGTCTGTTCGGAAATATTTTTACATCATTCGCTTCCGGTCATTGTTGGCTCGGTGAAAGATAATAAAACAATGTAAGGAAACGTCCATTTAAACATAATCAGCACCTCTGGGACTTCCATGCGAGATGAACTCTGGGCCAGGTTTGATTCCTGACTTCAACAGAGTTCCGAGAGAAACTACACTGACTGCATGGAAAAGTAAGAGAACATATTAAAATCATCGCTTATATCTGAGTGCTGGCGACAGGCGCCTGGGGGGCCCCCCCCCCCCCGGGGGCCCCCTGGCCCCTCCCTAGGAAAAATATAAGCTGGTAGGGCGAGAGAATGTGCCCTGCCGGTGTCCAGAGATCCCCTTGTACACAGTACAAAGTAGGCAACAAAGTGTCAATACTTTGTCCATTTGTCTCCCATCACAAAAACCCGCAGAAGGTCCATTGTATTCTCCTCTCTGTCAGGTTTCTGTCTACAAAGAACACTAGAAGAAGTTTTGTTACAATGTCTTTTAGTATTGGATCTTGTACAAAGAATGGCCCGACCGACCAATAACCACAAACGATTCCATCGTAATAGAACTTACAACGTATCACGCAGGCCTGTTATTATTAAAATTGTAAGCCTGGCCGGCCTATAATGGGGTCTACATTGATATATCACAGTATACATTGTCAGTACGAGACACAATAGAGAATCTAATCTGGTACAAACATGGAGAGAGACAATGGGGCCCTCATTCACTAATACTCGCTGGCAAAGATATGGAGTATAAATCGGCTAACTGGTTCTCTACCGATTAGCTCTGGCTGGGCGTGGTGGGGGAGCTCCATATTAGCGTTGGATGCGCAGTTACGCAGAAATTCATCCCGCCCTATCCGATTCGTGTTAATATCGCGTTTGGCGCTCGTTTTAGCGCAGGATTTTAACCCGCAGACAGCTGCGTTAAAATCTCACAGTGGGTTAATTCTACTGGATTTACCCACATCCAAATGCAAACGCATATTAAATCAGCGAAAAAACGGGACTTTTACCCAGAGCGACAGGTAATGACCTGTTAACTATTCGAAATTACCTTCAAGGGGAATTAAAAAGGAAAATAAAAAAAGACTAAAAAAAATAATCCTTCACGGAGATAATGCTCCAATGATTCGCTGCCATCGAGCTGCTCTGACAGTTAGTGTGAGGTATCTTCGTACAGGAACTAAAAAAGCCTTTTCGCTGTCACCGCCTAGAGACATGACATTTTACGTGCGGATTAGGAACGCGGAGAGGCTTTAATGCCACATTACTCACGGATTCGATTGTTCGAAAGGCCTAGATATCATGGACAATTTTAACTTGCGGATTCGATGCCACGTATAGGTTTAATGGACCCTTTACCGTAGATTTGCTGGTCGCGCCTGTAACCAATGTAACATTTTACTTGTGCGGATCTCGATGATCGCTTATCGGCTTTAATGGACCTTTATCGTAGATTCGCTGTTCGCTTGGGCCTAGATACCATGTACATTTTACTTTGCGATTTCTATGATCCGTATAGGCTGTAATGGTACACTTTAACTTCCGTGGATTCTATGTTCTGCTGCCTAGATACATGTACATTTAACTACTGCGGATTTCGAAGCTCGCGTAAGGCTTTTATGGACACTTTAATTGGTAATTTCTCTTGTTCGCGTTCCAAGAGACCATACATTTTACTTGCGGATTTGATGATCCCGTATGGCTTAATGGACACTTACTCGTAGATTTCGATGTTCGCTGCCTAACCAGTACAATTTACTCGTGATTCGGTTGATCGCGTAAGGCTTATAGGACACAATTAAATCGTAGATGTCGCTTTTCGCTTTGCCTAGATCCATGTACATTTTACTTCGTGGATTGATGCTCGCGTATAGGCTTTAATGGACACGTTAATTGTGGGATTCGTATGTTTTCGCTTACCCGCCTAGATTACCATGTACAGTTTACTCGTGGATTCGATGCTCGCGGTATAGGGTTTAATGGACACTTTACCTCGGGGATTCGATTGTTTCCGCCTGCTAGTACCATGTACATTTTACTCGGATTCGATGCTCCGCTAGAGTTTGACACTTTACTCGTAGAGTCGCGTTTCGCTCCCCAGCCTTAGATACCATGTACATTTTTACACTTGCGGATTTTCGAGGCTCGCGTATGGCTTTACTGGACACTTTACTCGTAGATTCGCTGTTGCGGCCTAGATACCAGGACATTTTACTTGCGGATTCGATGTGGGTTATGGTTTAATGACACGTTACTCGTAGAGTTGACATGTATCAGCGCCTAGATCCATGGACATTTTACTTGCGGTATCGTGATCGTGTTAAGGCCTATTATGGACACTTTAACATCTTTACACTCGTAATTCGATTATTCGCTTTCTACCCTAGTTACCTGTATGACATTTTACTCGTGATTCGATGCGCTCGGATAGGTGGGAAGGGACACTGGACGCGGAGGCGATCGCTGCCCTAAAGACCAGGGACGGGGACGGGCGGATTCGCGGCTCGCGATATTAGGGTATTGAATGGACCCTTTACGCGTGAGTCGATGTTCGCCCCCCCAGCCTAGATCCATGTACATTTTTACTCGCGGGATTCGAGCTCGCGATAGGTTGTAATGTGGACACGGTCGGAGATATTCGCTGCTCGCCCACGCCGAGATACCAGGGACGTATTGTACTCGCATTCGATGCCTCCGCGTTAGTTTGTGTGTGTGTGACACTTTTAACCGAGATTCGCTGTTCCGCTTAAAACACCAGCCTAGATCCATGTAACATTACTTGTGGATTCGGGCTCACTGGAGATGGCTGGAGGACAACTGGAAGCGTAGAGTCGCGGTTGCGCGGCCTATATACCATGTACAGTTGACTACTCTCGGGATTCGAGCCTACGCGTTAGGGTTAATGATGACATTTTTACGATACATCGGAGGATTTCGATGTGCGCTGCCTGATACCATGGTACATTTTAGCTTGCGGATTCGCTGGCGCGTATAGGCCTTTAATGGCCAACGTTACACTCGTAGAGTCGCTGTTTTCCTTCGCCTAGATACCATGTACATTTCTCCTCGCGGATTATTCGATTCTCGCGTAATACGGCATTAACAGTATGAGGGTTATATGGGCTTATTGTATGTACAGAACATTCCTTCTCGTATGTTTATATTTATACATATGGGTGGGAGCTGCCATAGTTGTTTCTCCTTAGACAGACAGTATGAGGGTATAGCTTATTGTGGTAAGATACGAATTCCTTCTCTGTATATTATTTATACATATGGGTGGGAGCTGCCATATTGTTTTCCCTTAGACAGTACAGTATGAGGGTATAGCTTATTGTATGTACAGAAAATTATCTCTGTTATATATAATATGGTGGGCTGCAACTTTCCCTAACA
The DNA here is from genome assembly GCA_019447015.1 of Hymenochirus boettgeri. Lineage (NCBI taxonomy): Eukaryota > Metazoa > Chordata > Amphibia > Anura > Pipidae > Hymenochirus > Hymenochirus boettgeri. The sequence goes on from CM033470.1 coordinate 1,659,230, forward strand.
TGAAAATACGAGGGTATTGGTTATGTACAGAACATTTTCTCTGTATTATATTTAACATATGGGTGGGACTGCCAATTGTTTCCCTTAGACAGTATCAGTATGAGGGTATATATTTTGATGTACAGAACTTCCGTCTCTGTATATTTAACATATGGGGTGGGAGCTGCCATATTGTTTCCTTAGACAATATACTAAGGGTATGACTTAGTTGTATGTACAGAACATTCCTTCTCTGTTATATTTATACATATGGGTGGGAGCTGCCATGTGTTCATTAGACAGTACAGTATGAGGGTATAGCTATTGTATGTACAGAACATTCCTTTCTCTGTATATTTATATTTATACATATGGGTGGGAGCTGCCATAGGTTTTCCCTTAGACAGTACAGTATGTGGGTATAGATTATTGTATGTACAGAACATTCCTTTTCTGTATATTTATACATATGGGTGGGAGCTGCCATATTGATTTCCTTAGACAGTACAGTATGAGGGTATAGCTTATTGTGTGTACAGAACATTCCTTCTCTGTATATTTATATTTATACATATGGGTGGGAGCTGCCATATTGTTTCCCTTAGACAGTACAGTATGAGGGTATAGATTATTGTATGTACAGAACATTCCTTCTCTGTATATTTATACATATGGGTGGGAGCTGCCATAGTGATTTCCTGTTGTTGGCCTACTGAGGAGTCAGGGGCAGTTGCCGGTGATGGAATGGCATGTTGTTTTGGTCCAAGTCCCGGTGAAGCGCGGTGAATTATAAGGATAAAAGGAGTTGCCATACTGTGTATTGAGTAAATGTTCTATTGACACAATGTGCCCTTGTTGGGATGTCAGGGGCTGAATGTGCAGAACTGGGTGATTAATGGCCCCAGAGTTGACACTATAGAGAATTGGGACGGAGAGACAATGGGACTGAACTGGGTAAAGAGAACTGGGGGTCTCATCGGGGCTCTGGTGTTAAATCAACTGGTAAAGTGAAAATAGAATCCCACACACTGGGACATAGAAAGAGAGATACACATTGCAAGCACACGAATATACACACGCATAGTAGACATGGATAGATGCACACATTGTACACATGAATACACACACACATAGTACCCATAAAGATACACACACTGATATACACACACAGTTCACATACAGATACGTCACACACACAGTACACATACAGATACACACACAGGTATACACATACACATAGTACACACAGATATACACATATGAGGGTATAGCTTATTGTGTACAGAACATTCCTTCTCTGTAATGTTATATTATAATTGGGTGGGAGCTGCCATATTGTTTCCCTTAGACAGTACGTATGAGGGTAAATCTTATGTATGTCACAGAACATTCCTTCTCTGTATTATTTATACATATGGGTGGGAGCTGCCATATGTTTCCCTTAGACATGTACAAGTATGAGGGTATAGCTTATTGTTGTACAGAAACATTTCTCCTGTATATATTATACATAGGGTTGGGAGAGCGGCATACGTTTTCCCTTAGACAGTACAAGTATGAGGGTATATAGCTTATTGTGGTACAGAACAATTCCTTCTCTGTATATTTAATTTATACATATGGGTGGGCAGCTCCCCCCCCCCCATTTTTAAAAATGTTCCCTTAGACAGTACAGTATGAGGGTTATTACTTATTGTATGTACAGAACATTCCTTCTCCTGTATATTTATATATACATAGGGTGGGAGCGCCATATGTTTCCCATCTGACAGTACAGTATGAGGGTTATCTATTGTAGTACAGAACATCCTTCTCTGTTATATTTATACATATGGGTGGGAGCTGCCATTATTGTTTCCATCGAAGTACAGTTATGAGGGTATATATTAGTGTGTACAGAACATTCCTTCTTGGATATTTATAACATATGGGTGGGAGCTGCCATATTGTTTACCCTTAGACGTACAGTATAAGCGGGTATAGCTTATGTAGTACAGACATTCCTTCTCTGTAATTCTTACAGATGGGGTGGGACCGCTGCCATAGTGTTTCCCTTAGGGACAGTACAGTATGAGGGTTCCATATTGTTTCCCTTAGACAGTACAGTATGAGGGTATAGATTATTGTATGTACAGAACATTCCTTCTCTGTATATTTATACATATGGATGGGAGCTGCCATATTATTTCCCTTAGACAGTACAATATGAGGGTATTGCTTAGTGTGTACAGAACATTCCTTCTCTGTATATTTATATTTATACATATGGGTGGGAGCTGCCATAGTAGTTCCCTTAGACAGTACAGTATGAGGGTATAGCTTATTGTGTGTACAGAACATTTCTTCTCTGCATATTTATATTTATACATATGGGTGGGAGCTGCCATAGTATTTCCCTTAGACAGTACAGTATGAGGGTATATCTTATTGTATGTACAGAACATTCCTTCTCTGTATATTTATACATATGGGTGGGAGCAGCCATATTGTTTCCCATAGACAGTACAGTATGAGGGTATATCTTATTGTATGTACAGAACATTCCTTCTCTGTATATTTATACATATGGGTGGGAGCTGCCATATTGTTTCCCATAGACAGTACAGTATGAGGGTATAGCTTATTGTGTGTACAGAACATTCCTTCTCTGTATATTTATACATATGGGTGGGAGCTGCCATATTGTTTCCCATAGACAGTACACTGAATCCAAGATGCCCAAACTAAAAACTTTTAAAACTTTTTAATGACCTCCCAATATTGTCTCTGTGAGGAGCACCAGAACAAAGCAAACTGTTTCTGCCAGGCTTCCCCTGGTTTCATCACTTTACTTAATACAGAAAAGTCATAGACACTAACCTGGCAGATGAAAACTTTACAGACTGGCGTTCGTCAACAAATAGATACTGGGAGTTAGGAATAATCAATAGTTCCGACAGTGATCCAGCAATTTTGCTGGTTATCGGGAATGTGTTTCCTTTTAGCGTGATATTGATATTGTGCGTAAAAGAACTTCCCAAGGGTGCAACAATCGCTCCCATAGCGGTGCCAAAAATTTTAAATTAGTATTAAGTATATTTGATCATTGAATATTTTGGAAGATGCCAGTTTATTCTGGAAAACTTGCTTGGGAGCTATTTGATCTGTTTGGTACGAATATTGCAAATCTGAAAGAAAACTTTTTATACTATCTATGTATATATTTCTGTTTTGTTTTTTTTCTGCTGAATCTCTTAAAGGTTTTGAGTATTTTATTTTCCCAGCTACTCTTGCCAATTTCTTGTATACCTCATGTTTCTGTTTTAAAAGCCTTGACCCTTTCCGATTCGGAACAGGAAGTGTAGGATTTGTGGAGAATTTAGAGACGTTTGCCAAACCCCCCCTCGAGCTTTTATAAACCACAAAGTGATTTGCTAAATTTAGAGAGGGAGGACAATGGTGCAAATGTTACACACATGAATTATTGACACAAACGTTTATTTTTATCAATAATTAATATGCTATTGCCCGCTCGGTTGGATAATCTGTTTTGCAGGTTATAGGTTTTTGTGGTCTTGCAAAAAAAAAAAAATAATAATAATAATTAAATAACAATCTCTTCGTTAGGGTTAATGTCCATTTGGTAGCTGCGTTGAGAAGGAGGATGGAGCCAATCCAGAGATCTTTCTATATACAATGAGGGCATTGGGAGGTGAAGTTCAGCTTTATCCTGGTGGAATCTATTCATAAATGTCAATTTCACATTTCCTTCCCCAAGTTAAAGGGTAACAACATACAGCTTGTAAATTACTTTATCGGGAAGGAGTGATCGTACCACCTTACACCATTGATTTCTGTGGTGCCATGTTTGTGGCCACATTCCGATCAATAGGGTCAATTAGCATAAACAGGAGATTTACACAACAGGTTTACACAATTCAATCTAAACTGGGCAACCAGTCGTAATGGTGGAAGCTACACGTGAAACTCCTAAGCCCCAATATTCTACATTACAATGCCCGTGAACCGTAGCTTAGATGTAAATAGCAGCAGCTTAGTTTAGGGTTAAACAGTTCCCCGTTTATTGGTTTTTTGCCAAATCAGGTTTAAAACATTTTTTCTCCCATGTAAATTTCAAGTATAAGCCAAGTGCCTGATATTATCTTCTTCAGCTTAAAATCAAATGAAATGTGCAGTATGGCATCTCCAACCTGACAGTTTCCAAATGAATAAACATATTGCCAGATACAGCCAGTGGCGTAACTAGAATCACTGCCCCCCCCATCCAGTATGATGGGGCCCCTATTAGTGCTTCATTCACAGTGATTTTCTGGGAGGCTATTTCTGTCATAGGAAAAATAAGAAGATGGGGCCACTTTGGCTCCCGGGCCCCTTTGCGGTTAGTTATGCCCTTGGATACAGGTTTGGTACTATATAATTGGCAAGCAGACACACACACTGTAAATATCACTGAAGAAGTGACTGTCTGTAATATGTCGCTATATCTGTTATAGGCAGTTAATATTAACACTGTCCCAATACAGTGAAACAAGAAAAAATTTACCCCCCCAAAAAAAACAAGTTCTCTTGACATGTTAAAGTTTCTATCACAGGAAGGTAGGAAATCCTTTTCCTATTTGGGAGGTAGGAAACCTATTCCTATTTGGGTTGTAGGAAATTGTATTCCTATTTGGGAGGTAGGAATTATATTCCTATTTGGGAGGTAGGAATTATATTCCTATTTGGGAGGTAAGAATTCCTATACTTATTTTAGAGGTAGGAAATACTATTACTATTTGGGATGAAGAAATCATATTCCTATTTGGGAGGTAGGACTTATATCCCTATTTAGGGGGTAATGGAGTCCTTTTCCTGTTTGGGAGTTAGGAAATGATTTTCCTATTTGGGATGTAGGGAATGCTATTCCGATTTGGGAGGTAGGGGGTTATTCCTATTTGGGAGGTAGGGAATCCTGTTCTTATTTGGGAGGTAGGGGATCCTTTTCCTATTTGGGAGGTAGGGATTCATATTCCTATTTGGCAGGTAGGAAACCCTATTCCTGTTTTGGAGGTAGGAAAACCTATTTTTATTTGAGAGGGAGGAAATCCTATTCTTAATTAGGGAGGGAATTCTACACTTACCTCCCTGCATAGCTGCATGTACGAGTGGTGAGCTGTAGTGCTCATGCAGCAGAGTTAAAGTATCCCTATATAAAGTATCCCTATAGAAAGTATCCCTATATAAAGAATCCCTATAGAAATTATCCCTATATAAAGAATCCATATATAAAGTATTCCTATGTAAAGAATCCCTATAGAAATTATCCCTATATAAAGAATCCATATATAAAGTATTCCTATATAAAGTATCCCTATGTAAAGAATTCCTATATAAAGTATTCCTATATAAAGTATTCCTATATAAAGTATTCCTATAGAAAGGATCCCTATACAAAGTATCCCTATATAAAAGATCCCTATAGAAAGTATCCCTATATAAAGAATCCCTATATAAAGTATCCCCATATAAAGTATCCCCATATAAAGTATCCCTATATAAAGTATCCCCATATAAAGTATCCCCATATAAAGTATCCCTATATAAAGTATACGTATATAAACTATCCCTATATAAAGTATACGTATATAAAGTATCCCTATATAAAGTATACATATATAAAGTATCCCTATATAAAGTATCCCCATATAAAGTATATGGAGAACGTTCAGGACTGCCAAATTTCCCTTAGCCGCCTCTGACTCCGTATACTTTAGTACAGGCCTCAGGAACACTCGGAACTGTGGTCCACACTTTATCACAAAGTGTCCCCAGCTTTAGGGAAACGTGAGTCTTAAATTGCCAAGTCACTGGATAAACACACAGACCCCCGTGGCTGTTTTCAAACAAAGCTCCAGTCTGTGAGCCCTCTATGTATTAAACATTATCCACTCGTCCCGATAGGCTACAAACCGTTAACAAATCACGGTAAAGATATTTATGTAACCGCTGCACTTACCCACTTATTGGTACAATACACCCTGTCCTTGTGGCGTGTCGTATAGTAAACTCCCAGGGCCGGAATCAGCACTAAAGAAAAGGGAGAATAGAAAGGAAACAAAGAGACATTCACAATGAACATCAAAGAACTGAAAAAAAAAAAAAAACAATAATTCACTTTTTATACACAGAGAGAGTTTGATATAAATAGAATAATCGGTGTCTCACTCTTTTATTAAAAACCTACCCCTTGGTATCCCCACTCGGAGAAGACTTTACCCCCCCAGTATGGTGGCGAGGGACCCTAATATAACCGTACGGGGGGGGTAATTCCCTCCCTGTGACAATAACAGAGGATTCCGAGGTTGATATCTTTTGGGGGGGGTTGTTGGTTCTGTACACAATGTGCGATTGTGAAACCCGCTAGAAGTTTAGTGAACACTGAATCACTTACTCCTGAACAGGGGCTACGATTCCCTGCACAATGAATCACTTACTCCTGACTACGATTCCCTGCACAATATCTGCCCGGAAGGTCCTTGTGTGTCTGAGATGAAAGTTTCATTAGGGTGGGTACGTTCTGCGTCACAAAGAATGTGATTGTGTTTCTCACTTCAAAGGGGTGTAAACAGGCCGCACAGCTTGTGTGGAACGAATAGGCTGTAATCCATCCTGGCGCGTCGCATCAGGACCACCAATGAAACAATTAACTGCCTTTCAGCTTTCTGACAAGGGTGAGGGTAGTTCCTGAACTGACACCGACCATCTTTTAGCTCCCAGCAGCCCCTACTGCCCACTGGATTGGACGTTAGTTTAGTTTGAGTGCAGGAGAACAAGGGGAGGTTAACCCACAGTGTGTAATGGACTAGCGATGTTTAAAGGCAACATTCCAACCAAACTGTTACCTCCATATGAATGAGAATTGCTGGCTCTGTTTATTTCAGGGATTTTCGCTGGGTGATAACAGTCTGTACCAGCCCTAGTACCACTTTACTAAAACAGCCGTGCAATAGAAAGCCAGGAATGGCTTCCTCTTCTGCAGAAATAAACTTTGTCTTCCCAGAGAACAGCGAGTTTACTTTTATACATTGTACACGACGGTATTAGGGTGGGAGCTGCCATACTGACAGTATGAGTTTATAGTTTATTGTGTGCACAAAACTTTTATTCTCTGTATATTAAAATTTAAACACATTTAACCGAGCTGCCCTATATATTTTACATGTACTCACCGTTGGGGAAGTATTTCCAAAAATTATAACCAGAAAAAATTCCATATTGTAAGGTCTATTAATTCCCAAGGAAACTCTGATCCTAAAACTTGTTTCACCCCTTATTTCTCAGTACAAGACGGGATGGTATGTATAATTATATATAAATTCACATGGGTGGGATCAACATTACAATGCAGAGGGTACACAATGCAAAATACATGGAGATCAGCTTTCATCTGTTAATATAACAATAATCAACACCTTTACTGGAAGTCAATATTATCCACAATATAACACACAAGTCATAAATGCCCAGTAAATTATACCATTCTAAAAAGTGTTTACTTGTGTCATCAGTTATAATCAGTGTTTATCTATGTCGACAGGTATAATCAGTGTTTATCTATGTTATCAGTTATAATCAGTGTTTAGCTGTCCCATCATTATAATCAGTTTTAGCTATGTTCATCCAGTTCTAATCAGGTTTAGCTATTTCTCATTTATATTCGTGTTTTATCTATGTCATCAGTTTATAATCAGTGTTTATGCTGTCATCAGTTACTAATCAGTTATTTTATATCTGTCATCAGTTATAATCAGTGTTTATCTATGTCATCAGTTAATAATCATGTTTTTACTATGTCATCAGTTATATCAGTGTATTAGCTATTCATCAGTTATAAAATCAGTGTTTATCTATGTCATCGGTATTTATAATCAGTGTTTAGCTATGTCATCAGTTATAATCAGTGTTCCTCTATGTCATCAGTTATAATCAGTGTGTTATCATATGTTATCAGTTATAATCAGTATTTAATCTGTCATCATTTATAATCAGTGTTTAGCTATGTTAATCGTTAAATCATGTTTAGCATTTTATCAGTATAATCATGTGTTAGCTATGCATCATAGTTTATAATCAGTGTTTATGCTATGGTCATCAGTCTATAATCATGTGAGTATCTATGGTCATCAGCTATAATCCATGTTTAGCTAGTTTCATCATCTTATAATTAGTGTTGTTTAGCTATGTCATCAGTTATAATCATAGGTTTTAGCTATGTCATCAGTTATAATAGTGTTAGCTTAACCATAAGATTGATGACTAAACTCGAACGCTGAACTATTTGAATTCGAACACAATTCGGACTTCTCGAACTATCCCGGACGCGGGATTTCGATATTTTCGGACTTTCGCTAAATATTCGAATGTTTCGCCTGTCGAGTATCGATCCGCGATAAAGTCTCCATTAAACCTATAACGTAAGCATTTGAATCTGCGAGTAAAATGTCCATGGTATCTAGGCTGCGAACATCGAATCAACTAGTAAAGTGTCCATTAAAACCTATACGCGAGCATCGAATCCGCGAGTAAAATGTCTGGTATCTAGGCGCGAACCATCGAATCTACGAGAAAGTGTCATAACACTATATCGCGAGCATCGAATCCGCGAGTAAAATGTCCATGGTATCTAGCCGAACATCGAATCTACGAGTAAAGTGTCCATTAAACATATACGCGAGCATCGAATCCGCCGAGTTAAATGTACATGGTATCTAGGCCGCGAACATCGAATCTACGAGTAAAGTGTCCATTAAAACATATTACGCGCATCGAATCCGCGAGTAAATGTACATGGTATCTAGGAGCGAACACTCGACTCCCACAGTAAGTGTCCATTAAAACATATACTGCGAGCATCGAATCCGCGAGTAAATTTCCATGGTATCTAGGCGCGAACATCGAATCTACGAGTAAAGTGTCCATTAAAACATATATGCGAGCATTCGAATCCGCAGTAAAATGTACATGGTATCTAGGCGCGAACATCTAATCTACGAGTAAAGTGTCCATTAAAACATATACGCAGCATCGAATCCCGCGAGTAAAATGTACATGGTATCTAGGAGCGAACATCGAATCTAGGAGTAAAGTGTCCATTAAAACATAGTACGCGAACATCGAATCCCGCGTGTAAAATGTAATGGTATCTAGGCGCGAACATCGAATCTACGAGTAAGTGTCTATTAACAATATACGGCGAGCATCGATCCGCGAGTAAATGTACATGGTATCTAGCGCAAACAATCGAATCTACGAGTAAGTGTCCCATTAAAACTATAACGCGAGCACTGAATCCGCGAGTAAAGATGTCCATGGTATCTAGGCGCGAACATCGAATCTACGAGTAAGTGTCCATTAAACATATATGCGACATCGAATCCGCAGGTAAAATGTAACATGGTATCTAGGAGCGAACATCGAATCCACGACGTAAAGTGTCCATTAAAACATATACGCGAGCATCGAATCCGAGAGTAAATGTACATGGTATCTAGGATGCGAACATCGAATCCACTATAAAGTTGTCCATTAAACAATATCGCAAGCATCGAATCCGCGAGTAAACATGTACATGGTACTCTAGGAGCGAACTCGAATCTACGATAAAGTGTCCATTAAAACATATACGCGGCATCAATCCGCTAGATAAAATGTACATGGGTATCAGTGCCGCGAACATCGAATCTACGAGTAAGTGTCCCATTAAACACATATACGCGAGCATCGAATCCGCGAGTAAATGTACATGGTATCTAGGCTCGAACATCGAATCTATACGAGTAAAGTGTCCATTAACATATGCCGAGCCATCGATTCCGCGAGTAAAATTTACATGGTATCTAGTGCGCGAACATCAAATACTACGAGTAAAGTGTCCATTAAAACATATACGCGAGCATCGAATCCGCGAGTAAAATGTCCATGGTATCTAGGATGCGAACGTAACTCGAAAATAGCGCGAGTGAGAGTAAAATAGATTTTTCTAATGTCCGGATATTGAACATTTTCCCCAGACCCTTTCCCGGTCCCACACCATTTATATTAAATGGCATGTCCACCCCAAAACTATATCCCCCAACCCAACTACTGGCCCACCATGTATGTTTGTAATCCTTACCTCACATCCCAGCCTCCATAGGGTTCTCCTGTAGTCCCCCCCCAAAGTCCCAAAAAACCTGCCCACCAGGAGGCTAGCAGGTCCATATAGGACACTGCCTGTAGCTGGCCTCAGGTGTTTTTTGCCATGCGTACTGCAGCCCTTCTCCCCCCTCCCTCCCCCCTCCCCTCTCCCTCCCTCTCCTCCCGTTCTACTATCTCCCTCCCCCTACCATAAAACCCCTTCAGTGCAGTATTCCCCTATGTCTCCCGCCCCAACCGCATATTTTTATTTTAGAAAGCTCCCACAAACTCTTACTTTACCTCTCTCTCTTCCCTCCGGCGAAGGAGACTGCCGGCAGCCGCGTCTGTGATTGCTGCCGCTCACCATCACAGACGCGGCTGCCGGCCCGCCCTCTGATTGCATTTCCTTGCAAGCAGAGGGCCGGAGCGCGCGGAGGAAAAGGGAGTAGTAGAGTTTTGGGGCTGTTCTAAAAAAAATATAGCGGTTGGGCTGGGACCCCAGGGGATCTTATATTAAAGTTAATTTTGGGTGGACTACCCTTTAAGTTCCATGATATTTTAATTGTATTTCATTGAACTTTTCAACTATTTGACTACTCCCATTGACTTTAATGGGTCCGTTTCTATATAGTTCGAAAGTTCGAAACGGCCGAACTTTCGAAAGTTTCGCCCATCTCTAGTTTATAATCATGTTTATGTATGTCTCAGTTATCAAGTGTTTATATCTATGCATCATTCTTACAGTGTTTATCTATGTTTATCAGTTATAATCTTTTTATGTCATCGTTATATCAGTGTTTATCTATGTCATCAGTTTATAATCGTGTTTTAGCTATGTCATCATTATATCATGTTTAGCTATGCCATCAGTAAATCAGTGGTTTGCTATGTTATCGTTATAATCAAGTTTAGCTATGTCATCAGTTATAATCAGTGTTTAGCTATTTCCATCAGTTTAATAATCAGTGTTTTATCTGTCATCAGTTATAAGCTCGTGTTTAGGCTATGTAATCAGTTAGTATCAGTGTTTAGCTATGTCATCAGTTTAATACATCGTGTTTAGCTATGTCATCAGTTTAACATCTGTTTAGCTATGTCATCGTTATAATCAGTGTTTAGCTAGTCATGTTTAATCATGTTTTCTATGTCATTCATTTCATCAGTGGTTTAGCTAGTATATGGACTCTTTAAACATGTATAATATGCAACAATTTACCCCCTCTGTAAAGTATAATTATATTATATGAATTCTATGGACCTGTTTATTCAGTGTAAAGAAAATCAATAAGGCCCCTATAATAAGTAAAACTATGATGGGGCCCCTGTCTGTGCTTCATTCATCCACAGTGGTTTTCTGGGAGGAGGTTATATCTTTTATGGAAAATAAGATGGGGCCCCATTGGCTCCCGGGCCCCCATGTGGTTGCACCCCTGGTAGTTACACCCCTGCTAGAACAGTAATAGATAGGCACACACACCCTGCTAGTTATGTCCGGTTGCTGCTGCTCCCTTCAAACCCCGGTTCCAAAGGCCAATCTTCACTGCAGAACAGAAAGAGGAACCAGAACGCTACACGGATGAGCAGGTGATAGGGGAGAACCCCTATACTGTAGTTTATTCAGACAAGCAATCGAACGTTCCTCAGGAAGGGTGGATACGTCCCCCAAACGTTGGTTACTTTGTGTCTGAATAAACTATAGTTCTCTCCTTTATCACCTGTTCATCCGAGTAGGTTCTGGTTCCCTCTTTTTGTTTTGTCAGTTAAACGCCAACTCCGTAGAGCGCGCGCGCAGATTGTAACTTCGTTGAGAAGAGCGACAGGGAGAGCATCAGTTGACGGAGAAGCAGAGAGGAAAAGAGAAAAGAGAATCAGACGAGAGAAAAAAGAGAAACACTACGACAAGGACAGAGAGGAAACAAACGAAAAGACTCGGCGGCGATCCTTACCAACCCTACCCTACATTAATGTATTAAGACCAGTCATTCTCATAGTCTATGTATCTTTACCAACCAGAAGACGTATTGTATTAAAACGCATTACTTCTCAATATTATATAGAATCCCCGTTAACCAACCCGAACGGTACAGTCTAATGTATAATACAGTAATTTCTCACATTATATGTAGCCCTTTACCACCGAACTACAGTCTATGTATTAATACCATATTCTCAATGTTAGTATCCCGTCACAAACCAGATCCTACGTATATTTATTATACCAGTAATTTCTCAAATATTATTAGTATTCCCTGTACCAACCAAACTACAGTATATGTAGTAGACCATCATTCGCAATATTATATAGTATCCTGTACCGAACCAACACAGTATTGTTTAATACCGTAATTCTCACTATTATATAGTAGCCTCGGTAACAACCGAACTACAGTATCTGTAAATACCAGTAATTCTCACATATTATATGTATCCCCGTCCACAACCAGACTACAGTATTTGTATTAATCCAGTAATTCTCAATATTTATATTATCCCTGTACCAACCAGAACACAGTATATTTATTAATACCTTTCATTCCCTCAATATTATATATATTATCCTGTACCAACCAGAAACTACAGTATATGTATTAATACCAAAAATAATTCTCAATATTATAGAGTATGCCTGTACCCACCCATAACTACGTAATATGTATGATTACAGTACTTCTCACTATTCATAGTACTGTACCAACCAGAACTACTTATAGGTATATCCAGTATTCTCATATTTGTTAGTTTTAGAACGTATCCGGCCTTTTTAAAGCTATTCTAATGAACCTTGCCATTACCACATCTGCTGGAAGACAGTTTCACAGTCTCACTCTGTTTCTCACTTCTAAGAGAACCTTTCCCAACCTTGAGATGAAACTTCTTTTCCTCTAATATTACGGATCAAACTGAAATCTACGGAGACAGCCCTCCCTTGGTACAGGATCCCAAAACACACTCACATCCAATCAATACAACGCATCCTCACTGTTAAGCATACAAGTGATTTATTTCCTAATACCCACCCATACAGTTTTCTTTTATTTTCATTTATTGGTGTACATTAGGAAATTGTCCAGGGAGGGCAGCACCAGTATACGATTTAAGGTTTTGCTATTTATGTTTGATTAGTTAGGGGGTGGACATGCCATATTACCATCTTTTTTTTTATGCTTATATATTCGTGATGAATAGAAAAATGAATGTCTACCTACCTGTAGATTCCCATCATAATTCAATTGACTCTTATGATGTCCAGAATACGAGCCTGTTTTTCGCCCTATCACTGTCTCCGAGCATCACTATAACCCACCCACCCCTTTGTACAGCCCATATTCAACCATCTGTCCAGCTCTATAAACGTCCCATTTGGTCTCTCACGGCTAAGTCCGGTTACAGTTCACAAGCAATCACTACTCCCTCAAGATACAAGCTCTGGTGCTGTTTTTTGCTCTCCGTAAACATACTAACTATCACTGCCATGTTGACCAAGGTTGCATGTGAGTCACTAATCTCTCCCACCACCTTTACTTGGTTCTGATCACTAGAGCCGCAGTGTGAGATGTTGACACTCCTGTTCGTCAGTGCCTTGTGCTCATTGTTGTAATTATTTATAGGTCGTTCGTATCTTCTCCCACATGTAAGCCAGGCTGGGAATTGGTGAACATGAATCAACAGTCCTTACACATCATGCGGAATAGAAACATAATGACGGCGTTAGTAATCTTTTCCACCTGGTCTCGAGAATTGAGAATCTCTATTGTCCATTCCAGCTACAATGACCTTCTCCCTGTGAACAGTCCTTCCGTTTCCCCGCGCCGATACGAGTAAATATGTAAACCATAGCGCCTCATATTCAATCCATTGGGGATTCTCATCTATGATCTGAGATCTGCTTGCGTCGTTACTATAAAATGTTTCCGATATCTTAAAGGAACAGTGGACTTTTCCTTTAATGTATTGAATTTTGAAGTCTGAGCTGGTCCTGTACCTCTCTTTTCTTCTTTCATCAATTGCCTGCTGGAGCACTAGGACATGAGAACTAACTACTTACCTTTCACACGAGATCCACCACAGCAGCAATTTGACAAGGTCCTGAGCCTTTCGCTTCCCGTTCGTGATTTTGGCAATTATCCAGTACGGTTGCACGTCGCTGGATGTCTACGAAAATTGAGATCTTAAAAATAGAACTTTTCTCTGAACTCTTGAACCTACTATCTAAACCATGATACCATTGCTTCGTGACTATCTAGAAACAGATAAGGCTAAGCGCAGGGACAAGGAAATGAAATGTACCAGCCTTTTCGTTATCTGTCTGGGTTACCCAAAAACAAATTTATCGACATTTGGAAATCTTATTCTGGATTCTATTTTCCTGAAAACAGAACCTCTATATTTGCCGTTATACGAGCAGAATGTAATAGTTACGGAGTATGTTCTCAGGATTCGTTTAAAAGGAATTTTTGAACATGTCGCGGGACGTTTTCCTTGAGTTTTTTTTTATTTCTCTTTAAAGGTGCATCTATAACTGAAAAAAAAACATGTTGTTTTAATACTTTACATGAATCTATAATTCTTCCCAACCCTACCCTGTATCTTTTTTTTGTTTGATCTGCCCTCCATTTCTTTAGAATTACTCCAATCTAAAACGTCTTAAATTTCAGCTGTCAATCACGTGCCTTTGCTGTCATAAACTTTCTTATTTTCTGTGAGCACTTTTGCTTAGCTTGAATATGACAGTTGTGTAATGCGTGTGCTAGTTGTGGCAGGTGCGGTTGACATTGTTTGTGGGGAAAAAGTCAGGTCGGATGATAAAGTCTGGGAGTGGTTTAAACAGAGGATCGGGGGGGATACATTCCTCCAATACACAACATGTGGCTGAATTGAGACATGCAGCAACACCACAACCTCAGCGTATGTGGCTACTATACACTATTTATTTATAATAAAGACTGATGTACAAAAGATAATTTTTGTCAGTAAAGTGTCCCTTTAATGAAGACGGGGGAAGAAAATTACTGAATAATATACAGATTAGTAACTTTGGCACTTTGAATCTTCAGTGTATTGCACCGTACGTGTCAACGGCATATGACTCAATGGAGCAATGATGTCTGGCAGAATGTAAAGGATTCGGAAGCTCAGAATCAAGGCAATTACAGCGTCAGCAAGTTAAGCACAGAGTGTCTAATCTTTTTGAGCAGAGTCCAGTAAGATGTGTGTACACACTTCTGGGACTAAAGTTGGCACTCTTCTACAACCGGCTGACTATCCAGCATGAGTGCAAGAATCAAAGCGGCCTTAATATTTTTCTCTAATATTTAGGGAAATATGTGACTGTTTTTTGTCCTAAATAGATTTATAACTAACTGACCCTTGCTTATTAAACGCAAGTAATATCGAATTATCGAATCCGCGAGTAATGTCTATTATAATATACCGCGAGTAAATATCCTGAATTATCGAATCCGGTGAGTAAGAATGTCTATTATACGCAATACGCGATTACAATATCCAATTCACAATCTGCGTAGTAATTCTATGTCATGCCCTATTACGCGAGTCAATCATCGACATATCCTGATCCCGCGCAGCTATAAATGTTCTATAATATATACCAGAACGCAAGTAAATATCGAATGTAACTCGAATCCCCGCGAGGTACACACTGTCTCATTAACCTTATAAACGATAAATTCGAATTATCGAATCTCTCGAGTAAAGTGTCTATTATACCTATATTACTGGCGAGTTAAATATCGCATTTCGAACTCTGCGAGTAAAATGTTCTATTATACCAATAACGCGACAATATAAAATAGAATATCAACCGCAAGTAAGAATGTCTATTATAACCATTACGTGAGTAAAATATCGAATATCGAATCCTGGCGGTAAAAGTTTCCTCTATTATTGATCCCCAATAACTCTAGATAAATATCGACTATCGAATTCCGTGATAAAATGTACTCATTATACCATATCGCGAGTAATATCAAATATAAAAATGTCCTCGAGTAAATGCTATTATACCTATACGCGAGTAATATAACACATTATCGTAATCCGCGTAGTAAACGTCTATATACTAACGTAATAAATATCGAATATCGAATCCGCAGTAAAATGTATTATACTTACACGCGACATCGAATCCGCGAGTAAAATTGGTCTATTATACCTATATGCGAGCAGCGAATATCCGCGATCTAAATGTTCTATTATCCTCTACGCGAGCATGCAAATCCGCAGTAACATGTCTATTAATGTCACCTATACCGCGAGCATTCGGATTCCGCGAATCAAAATGTCTATTATACCTATACGCGAGCATCGAATCCGCGACGTAAATGTTATTATACCTATACGCGAGTATCGAATCCGCGAGTAAAATGTCTATTATATACCTATACGCGCGTATCACGAATTCGCGAGTAAAAACTGGTCTATTATAACCTATACGCCAGCATCGATCCGCGGATTAAATGTCCTATTATAAACCTTAAATGCAGCATCGAATCAGAGTAAAATGGTCTATTATCCTTTTCTATATGCGAGCATCGAATCCCCGCGAGTAAATGTCTATATTATACCTATACCAAATAAAATATCGAACTATCGAATCCCGCAAGGAACATGTTCCATTATACCTATAATACGCGGCATCGAATCCGCGAGTAAAATGTCTATTATACCTACTATGCGAGCATCGAATCCGCGAGTAAAATTCTCATTATACCTATCACGCAAGTATCGATTCCGCGAGGTACAATGTCTATTATACCTATACGCGAGTATCAAATCCGCTAGTAAAATGTCTATTATCCTATAACGCCGAGCATCGCCGCAAGTAAAATGTCTATATACCTTACAGCCAGTATCGCGAATCCGCGCGTAAGTAACATGCTAATTATACCTATAAACGCGAGTATCACAATCCGCGATAAATTCTATTCTACCTTTACGGCGAGCATCTGATCCGCCGCAAGTAAAATGTCTATTATACTATATGCGAGGCATCGAATCCGCGAGTAAAAATGTCTATTATACCTTTTGCGAGCATCGAATCCGCGACTAAATGTCCTATTATCATCCATACGCGAGTAACATAATCGAATTATCGAATCCGCGAGTAAAATGTCTATTATACACTATACGCGAGTAAATATCGAATTAAATCGAATCCGCGAGTAAATGTCTATTCATACCTATACCTATACGGAGTATCGCATCCGCGAGTAAAAAAATGTCTAATATACCTATCGCGAGTATCGAATCGCGAGTAAAATGTCCCTATTTATCCTATACGCAAGCAATCGAATCCGCGAGTAAAATGTCTATTATACCTTTATGCAGCATCGATTCCATGAGTAAATGTCTTTATACCACTTTATGCGAGCATGCGATCCTGCATAAATTGTCTATTATACTATACTCAAATAATATCGAATATCGTCCCGCAAGTCAATTTCCATATACCTAAACGCAGCATCGAATCCCGCGAGTAAAATGTCATTATACCTATATGCGAGCATCAGAATCCGCGATTAAAATGTCTATTTACCCTATAATCGCAAGTAATCCGAATATCCGCGAGTAACATGGTCTATTTATACCTAATACAGCGAGTATCACAATCCGCGAGTAAAATAAATGTCCTATTTATACCTATAAACGCGAGCATCGAATCCGCAAGTAACAATGTCTATTATACCTATAACGCAGTATCGAATCCGCGAGTTAAAAGAAAAAAACATATCCACCTATAAAACACAGTACAAATCACCAAACAAACCCACCCCCCCACCCCCCGCCCCCCCCCCCCCGCCCCCCCACCCCCACCCCCACCCTCTCCCCTCGCCCTCGCCCCCTCGCCCCCCGACCTTCCACCTCCCCCCTGCCTACCCCCCCTATCACACCACTCTCTCCCCCCCCCCCATCCACCCCTTTTTTTTTGCTTTTTTCTCTTCTTCCTACTATACATCCGCATATATTACTTCTAGCCACGAGAAAAGTCTATCGATATCGATCCCCGCAGTCGAATTAAAGTCTAGTAACTAATGGGCATCGATAACCGAGTACATTTATTATCCTTTATGCGAGCATCGAATCCTCGAGTAAAATGTCTATTATAACCAATAACGCGAGTAATATCAATTAATCGAATCCGCGAGTAAAAATTCATATATCGCTATACGCGAGTAAATATCGAATTAATCGAATCCGCGAGTAAATTTCTATTAATACATATACGCAGGCCTCGAATCCACAATAAAATATCTATATACCTTTACGCAGCATCAAATCCGCAAGTAAAATGTCTATTATACCTATACGCAGTAAATTCAAATTATCGAATCCACAAGTATAAATATTCTATTATAATAATAACAATATAACCTAAATCGCGAGCATCGAATCTCTGCAGATAAAATATCTATTATACCTTCCTTACCCGGAGCATTGAATTCCGCAGTAAAACTGTCCATTATACTATACGCGATAAATATCAATTACGATAATCCGCAAGTAAAATTGTCTATTCACCTATACGCCGAGCATCGAATCCTCGCGAGTAAAATGTCTATTATACCAATACGTGAGTAAATATCGAATATTGAATCTCCGCAAGTAAATGTCTATTAATACCATATGCAAGTATAAATTGAATTATCGAATCTGGCAAGTAAAAATGTCTATTATACCATATAAATGGCGAGTTATAGCGAATTATCGAATCCGTTGAGTAAAATGTCTATTTATTACCAATACGCGAGTAATATCGAATTATCGAATCCGCGAGTAAAATGTCTATTATAACCATAACGCGAGTAAATATCGAATTAACGACATCTGCGAGTAAAATGTCTATTATACCTATAACGCGAGCATCGAATCAACCGCGAATAAAAATGTCTATTATACCTATAACGCGAGTAAATATCAAATGTATCGAATCCCAAGTAAAATGTCTATTTTACCTATACGCGAGCATCGAATCCGCGAATAAAATTTTTATTATACCTATACACTAGTAATATCAAATTCATCGAATCAACAAGTAAAATGTCTATTATAGCCTTACGCGGCATCGAATCCGGAATAAAATGTCTTTTCATAATACCTTTACGCGCGCATCGATCCGTGAGTCAAATGTCTATATACTAGTCCACGCGAGTAATATCAAATTTAATCCGAATCTCACAAGTAAATTTTCTACGATAACTATACGCAGCATCGTCCGCGAATAATGTTCTATTATACTTTTAACGCGAGCATTGCACAATCCGCGAGTAAAATGTCCTTTACAGATAATACGTCGAGTAAATATCACAATTATCGACTCCTGCAAAGTAAATGTCTATTACTACCTATACCGATGTATCGAATTCCGAGAGTAAAATGTCTATTATACCGATAACGTGGTAAATTCGAATATGAATCGCGAGTAAAATGTCTATTTACCAATATGCCAAGTAAATATCGAATTATCGAATCCGCAAGTCAAATGTCTGTTATACTTATAACACGAGTAAATATCGAATTATCGAATCCGCAAGTAAAATGTGCTGATTTATCACCCTATACGCGAGCATCGAATCCGATAGCAAAATGTCTATATAACCTTATTGCGAGCATTTCGAAATTTTTTAATTTCCCCAAACCGATTTTAAAAATGTCTATTATACCTTACGTCGAGTTAAATATCGATTATCGAATCCACAAGTCATTCATGGGATAATTACTGAATGTTCAAACTCGAAGGCTCGAAAGTAGCGTGTATGGAACTTGATAGGTTAGCTTTAGATAGATATAGTTAGGTTAGAAATATTTAGTTTAGATAGATTGGTTAGCTTAGGTTAGATAGATTTTGTTAGTTAGATAGATTTGGTTAGCTAGGTTAGTAGCTTTGATTACCTTAGGTAGATAGTTGTGTTAGGTTAGATAGATTTGGTTAGGTTAGCTTTAGATTTGGTTAAGCTAGCTTTAGATATATTTGGCCTAGGTTAGCTATATTTGGCTAGTTTATTATATGAATTTGGTTAGGTAGCTTTAGATAGATTTGGTTAGGTTAGATAGATTTGATTATATTAGCTTAATATAGATTTGGTTAGGTTAGATATATTTGCTAGGTTAGGTTAGATAGATTGGTTAGATTAGCTTTAGTAGGTATGGTTAGTTTAGATAGATTTGGTCGGTTAGCTACGATTTGGTTAGGTTATTCTACTGGTATATTTGGTTAGTTAGATAGATAGATTTGTTTTAGGTTAGATATGTTTGGTTAGGTTAGGTACTGTATATTTGGTTAGGTTAGATAGATATATTTGGTTAGGTTAGATATGTTTGGTTAGGTTAGGTTAGATAGATTTGGTTAGGTTAGGTTAGATCGGTTTGGTTAGGTTAGATATATTTAGGTAGTCTGGGTTATATTTGGTTAGTTAGGGCTCTGCTGAAAGAGTCTACCTTGAGGTGGTAGCAGGCTTACAAATCTTTTGGCCAAAGATTTTTACTCACCATGGGAATGGGATGGTGGGTGTGATGTGGGAGATGAAACATTATGTGCAGGGAGGCAAGTGCGATATCGGGGGGTGGGATGCCGTAATTTACTTGTATGGGGCCCTGAATATTCTGATAGTGGCCCTGACTAGTGCCATAGACTTTACAGGACCATGGGAAACAAAAAGGACCATGGAAGGAGGAGGCGATGAATAATCAATGTCTTGGTTGTTATAAATATATGCATTCATTTTTTGTAATGTAAAAAAAATACTAGATTTAAAGGACAACTATACCGTAGAATGTTAACTTTTAAAATGAAAAGTACTGGTGCAGGGAAGTAATCAAAAATAGGATCCAATCTCATGAAATGTGCTCTATAATGTCTTACTTATTTATTGCGGTTGTCCGGGTGTAGAAACCCCATGACCCCTCGTTCCTCCAGTAGCAAGATAGAAACACTTTCAATAGGAATTCAACAATATATATTCGGGACTTACCCGTCCTTCTTGGTGACCCAGGTGCGAGTGCCCCAGGTCCCGTAGCTTGAGACCAAATCCCACGGATATAACAAAGAAGAAACGGCACTGCATCAACCAGAAAAGACAAGAGAACTCCGGATACAACACGAATGAATGAAATAAACAAGCTTATTAACATACGCTGACGCGTTTCAGACAGGTCTGAAACGCGTCAGGCATATTGTTAATAAAGCTGTGATTTCATTCATCATGTTGTATCCGGAGTTCTTTGTTCTTTCCTGGTTGATGCAGTGCCGTTTCTCTTTTGTTATACCTGGCAGGGAGGTTTAATTATTCCTTCCCCCCAAATTATTTGGCTGAAAAGAATCATTTTCATCTGCCAGGTTAATGCCTGGCCTTCCTGTATTAAAGATAGTGCTGAAGCACTCAGGAACCTGTAGATTTCCTTTAAGATTCTCAGCAGCATGGGACATTACTTACTTAAATGTTGTTTTTCCTTAAAGGAATAAAGGGGGTTATTCAATAAAAGTTCTTTATCGTTTAAAATGGTGCTAATTTTGCCTCAACCAATCGATGTAAGCTTTCAAATGTTACAATAGCTCTGATTGTTGGGGCAAAATTAGCATCCCCCAATTTTAAAGTATCAGAGCATTTATAATCAGTGTTTAGCTATGTTATCAGTTATAATCAGTGTTTAGCTATGTCATCAGTTATAATCAGTGTTTAGCTATGTCATCTGTTATAATCAGTGTTTATCTATGTCATCAGTTATAATCAGTGTTTAGCTAGTATATGACTCTTTAAAACATGTATATTATAGGCAACAATTTACCCCTCCTGTAAAATATAATTATATTATATGAATTCTATGACCTGTTTTATTCAGTGTAAAGTAAAATCAATAAGACCCCTATAATAAGTAAAACTATGATGGGGCCCCTGTCTGTGCTTCATCCACAGTGGTTTTCTGGGAGGAGGTTATATCTTTTATAGGAAAAATAAGATGGGGCCCCCTTGGCTCCCGGGGCCCCCATGTGGTTGCACCCCTGGTAGTTACACCCCTGCTAGAACAGTAATAGATAGGCACACACACACCTGCTAGTTATGTCCGGTGCTGCTCCCTTCAAACCCCGTTCCAAAGGGCCAATCGTCACTGCAATATCCTTATAATCAATAATCGTTTTTTAGCTGTCATCAGTTATAATTAGTGTTTAGCTATGTCATCAGTTATAATCAGTGTTTAGCTATGTCATCAGTTATAATCAGTGTTTAGCTATGTCATCAGTTATAATCAGTGTCCTTTTTAAGACAACAATGAAGATGTTGCCCATCCAGCACCAATCATCACCTTCACATACATAACTCGTGAATATGTTAACTTGCTGAAAAGTTGACTTCCATGTTTAGCAAACCCGTAAAAAAATATAATTAATAAATATCGAAT
The DNA here is from genome assembly GCA_019447015.1 of Hymenochirus boettgeri. NCBI lineage: Eukaryota > Metazoa > Chordata > Amphibia > Anura > Pipidae > Hymenochirus > Hymenochirus boettgeri. Next base: position 1,681,778 of record CM033470.1, read on the forward strand.
AATCATAAGAAATTTAAAGGTAACAGCCAAAAATCTTACGATTGTCAATTATCTGCCTGCCACCTAACTGCGCTAATTGTTTACCAGTTTATTAATGCATCCAGATTTAATGATAATTATGTTCCTTTTGGCAAAAACCTCCCTCTGCTCAAAAAGCCTTTGTATTTGCCTGAGCATGGCAGTGGTGGCAGCTGGTTGGCACGATTAGCTGTCCATCTTGGCTGGTTTGTAACCAGCAGTCACAACAGCCTGATTGACTTGCCATGGAGGGAGGGCACGCTATCTCTGGCCAGAATGGGGACAATAAGATCCTTAATATCGGCGCTCTAATGCAGATAATTAAGTGCAAGTACATTAGTTCGGTATAGTAGTGTTGTTTTTTATTTGCTTATAATGCCGTTATTAAGACAAATTACCGAGTGTAAACGACCAATCTTTAAAATAAAATGAGAGGCTATTTATTGACTTGCAGTATTTACAAATCATGGTATCTGCGTAGCATTAGGGTAATATTAGGCACCCCCAGCCACCACGTCCTGAGTCAATGAATACTGGCAGAAGGACACTCCCCCTTACAACAAATGCTGGCCGATACTGTGCTTTCACCTTTCAACATTTCCCACAATGTTTGCGGGAGGGATGTCCCCCCGATGTCAAACTGCTGGCCTGTTCATCATGCTGATCACAATGATGAATGGAAGGATGTGGTAGCGGTGGATGGTAAAACTGCGGCGTAGTTGTCATCATCTTTAGACATTTGATAGATTCGAGAATTGTTAGAATGTCACCAATAACAGACATAACGTACAACTGTTTTTCACTGCTACTTATGGGTTGGATGATTCTGTCTTGAAGATACCGTAGGAGCCTGTCGCCACAGAATAAAAAATTTATTTTCAATCTTGTTTTTCATTGGTAGAATATAATTTCATCATTCACCAGTTAGATATTAGTTTATAGACAAAAACCCGATCCAGGTGCTTGCATAATATCAAAAACTAATATGATTTGGGCAGGACAACAAGGCGCTCCCTAATGAGGCAAGGATGAAGCACATTACAGAGCAGTCAACCCTGAAAGGGAGGGGCAGCAGTTTTGTATGGCAGCAAAAGAAAAGAAATTCTGGCATTATGTGCCTGGGGCACATGATTTTTCCTGTGCCTGGGGCCAGACTCAGTCCCCCCAAAAATGGCCTTTGTAAAAAAACCACACATTTTCCGAATATACAAGTTGTCACTTTATAATAGCAGGGGGAAGCGTTGACTTCATTGCCCAAAAGAATGGCAGCTACAACCTCGCCCCTCCCCTTCTGACCGGCAATTTCATTTGATCAAATCAATGGTTTGTCCAGCCCTGCAGCCCTGACTGAAATAATTAATGTTGTACACATTTACCCAGTAATTATGGACATTTTTTACCAGCGGTTTGTATTAAGCCCCCTCCCCACATTCTGGACACAGCCACACCCCACTTCCAGACAAGCATCGATTCGTGCACTTTCAATTATAAAACAAAACACAACACCCCTTCCGGTTGGCATGCGTGAGGGAGGGGCAGCATTTTGGAATTATTTTGTTCAGGTGCCTAAAAAGTTCTAGAGACGGCCCTGAGGACCCCTCCCACTCCCATACTATTAAAGCCCTGTCTGACCCACCATATCTTGCACAGGCCTTTGTCCACAAAATGGGTGAGAGTTCAGGAAACAGGAGTGAGGGTTGAATGGAACAGTATGGAGAAGTCTGTGTCAATCATGAGACATTGAAATGTGTAGACTCTGATTATTTTTTCAAAAATACTTAAAGGTCAAAGAAAGATTATACTGGGCAGCACCAGCCCAGAGATAGAAGATAGACGAAAGAAGAAGAGATTCAATGAAGAAGATAGATCCAGCAAGATAGAAGATAGATAAGATCAAAGAGAAGAGAGAGCAAGAGAGGAAGCAAGATTTCAGAAGAAGAAAGACAGAAGAGGAAGAGTAGAGAAGATTCAAAGCACACAGAAAGATTCAAGATAGCCAGACGAAACAGAAGACGAGATTCAAATTTTCAGGGCAGATTCAATTCAGAACAAGATTCAAGAAAGCAGAAGAAGATTCCAATAGTGCCTGTAAATCTTGTGTAAAACCAACCTTTACCCAAAGTCATATCTGGTTATCGTTAGAGATGGACTAGAACTCAAACCCGAGTTCGAGCCGAACTATTCGAATTCGAACAAATTCGGACTTCTCGAACTACCCCGGACCCGGATTTTCGATATTTTCGGACTTTCAATAAATATGAATGTTCGACTGTTCGAATGTGCGAGTAAAATGTCTATTATACCTATATGCGAGCATCGAATCCGCGAGTAAAATGTCTATTATACCTATACGCGAGCATCGAATCCGCGAGTAAAATGTCTATTATACCTATACGCGAGCATCGAATCCGCGAGTAAAATGTCTATTATACCTATAAGCGAGCATCGAATCCGCGAGTAAAGTGTCCATTAAAACCTATACGCGAACATCGAATCTGCGAGTAAAATGTACATGGTATCTAGGCGCAAACGCGAGCAATGAATCCGTGAGTAAAGTGTCCATTAAAACCTATACGTGAGCATTGAATCTGCGAGTAAAATGTCCATGGTATCTAGGCGCGAACATCAAATCTGCGAGTAAAATGTAGATGGTATCTAGGCGCAAACAAGCTCGAAAATAGCGCGAGTGAGAGTAAAATTGATTTTTTGAATGTCCTGGATATTGGAACATGTTCCCCAGACCATTTCCCAGGACCCACAGCCATTTACATTAAGTTACCATTGATATTTTAATTGGATTTCATTAGAACTTTTCAAACTATTTGACTCCCATTGACTTTAATGTAACATATACAACCATTTTCGAACTTTCAAACTTTTGAACTTTCTATATAGTACGAAAGTTCGAAAACGGACCGAACTTTCGAAAGTTCGCCCATCTCTAGTTAACATGTGTTTTACAAGAATTTTAGGGCAGTGCACCATTTCAAAATGTGTTTTCTTCAACCCTTCAAAGTAAAATCTTACAAATTGCAAACTTTAAACAAGTTAAACCCATTTCTATGGTAACATTCAGGGACCCAAGGGATTACTATTATATAAACATAAAGTATCATGAGACTTTCTGCAGAGAACGAAAGAGGAACCAAGACGCTACACGCAGAGCAGGGGATAAAGGGGGGAGACCCTTATACGTAGTTTATCGACAAGGCAAATCAGAAACGTTCCTAGGAAGGGGCGATACAGTCCCCCGAAACGTGGGATTACTTGGTTCTGAATAAAACTATAGGGGTTCTCTCCTATATCACTGTGTTCATCCGACGTAGCTTTCTGGTCCTCTTTTGTGTTTTGAGTTACGCCCCTGCTCTTCCCTCGATCGCCTCTGTCTCTACCTCTCTCTCGTGACTCTCATCTCTCTTGTCTCCTCATTGTGCCCTCTGGAGCTAGTATCTGTCTCCCTCTGTGTCTCTTCTACCTCTTAGATCTCTTCTCTTTGCGTCTCCCATCTCTGTCTTCTCCACTGTCTCTCTCTCTATGTGGGTACTCTCCATCTTCTCAGTCTTGTCTCACTGTCTCTCTGCTCTGTCTTTTTAAGTTCTCTCTTTTTCTCTCATTCTCTTGCTTCTGTACTTTCCTCTTTCTCTTCTTTTGTTTTACTGTGTCCTCTCAGCTACATTATAGGGGGAATATTTATAAGAAAGAAACGAAATATTAGCACAAAAATTACGCCGCACATCGCGGCCCGAGAAATAGCTATCGCCGTATTTATAATGGCGGAGAGCCGATTCCCGCGATACTGTTAGCGCGGGCCACGATTGTTGCGGTAATTTTAAGCCCCTTGGCGCGATACTATACAGTATCGCCGCGAAGGACCTTAAAATCCCTTCCGACGCCCTCCTAAGGGGGCGGGGCATACACCCACACCGCGCCACAACCCCAGCGGACGCAGAGACCAGACAACCTTGCCGCCGCTTCCCAGCAGCCCCTCCCACCCCCCCCCCCACCCTCACCCTGCTGCGGATCTCGGAAAGGGAGGCTAGGAGGGCTGCGGGAAGGGCCGCGCACCCTCCAAACGTCTCCCGGCCCGCTCCCGGGGGAGGGGCGAATGGCGGGAGCCGCTGGGAGGGGGGAGGCACCCTCCAGCAGGGCCCTGAGAGAGGGCTTTTGGTGCTTAAGGGGTCTCGGTTCGAGCTGCGGGACTTGAACGGCACTTACAAGTGCCCTTGTGGCTCGACACAGAGCCTTTGGGGCTTAGGGACCCGCAGATCGAACTGGGACCCCCCTCCCGCGGCCCTATAAGGGCCTTTGGGGGCACTTACAAGTGCCCTGCAGCTCTAAACAGAGTCGCAAGACCACTGCTGCGGCCCCTTCCGCGCAGGCCCCTCTAGCCTCCCGTTTCGAGGATTGCCGCGAGCAGGGAAGGGGTGGTGCGTGCCTGGGAAGCCGGCGGCGGGTGGTACTCCACCCCGCGGGGGGTTGTGGGCGGGGTGGGCGATGGCCTCCCGGGGCGGGTTGTGGACAACCCGACCGCAGGTTGCCTGCCCATCTGCCCGGGGGTGCGAAGGGAGGCTAGTATCGGCTGTTTTTTCGCCACCTTCAAGGTGGCAGTAAGAAACAGCCGATACTAGCAGAGCGAAACACATACCGCCGCTTTTAAAAGAAGCGGCGGGGGGATGGCTGTAAAGGTAAAGTATCGCCGCGGAAGGGTAACGCTTACGTACTTTTCATGGCGGTCGTTTTCGGCAGTTTTAAAATGCGCTAAAAATCGATTTTATGCGTTACATGTCAGTGAAAAACACACCGCGGAAAATTAACGAACCTTTAAAATAGTGCCACCTTAGGTCTCTCGTTACGACTTAGTCTTCTCTCTACCTCTTTACTGTGGTGTCTCTCTGTGTGTCTCTCTCTCTGTGTCTCTCTCTCTCTGTGGTCTCTATCCACATGTGTGTGGTGTGTCTCCTCTCTGGTGTCTCTCTCTCTGTCTCTCTTACTGTGATCTCTCTCTCTGTGTGTGTGTCTCTCTCTGTGTCTCTCTGCTCACTGTTGGTGCTCTCTCTATCTCCTGTGGGTCTGTCTCAGTGTCTCTCTCATTACTGTTGTCTATCAGTTGTGTCTTCCAATGTGTGGTATCTCTCTGTGTCTCTCTAACTGTGTCCTCTCATGTGTGTGTCTCTCTCTCGGTGTCTCCACTCGTCTTTCTCCTGTTCTGACCTCTCTGTATCTCTTCTATCTCTGTCGTTCGTTAACCGATCTCTCTCTTTGTCTCTCTATTCTTGCTCTGTCTCTTCTCTACTCTCTTATATGTTGTTTTGTGTCTCTCTTTTTCTTGACCCTCCGTGTCCCTCGCCCTCTCCTATGCCTCTTTCTCTCTGCTTCTCTCTCTCTGTCCTTATCTCTCTAGTCTTCTGTACAGTACTCTTCCTTTGTCTCTCTATCTCTTGCTCTCTCCTCTCTCTCTTCTCATTGTTTTCTGTGGTGTGGTAGTCGTCTTTTTCTGTACTTCCGTGTCCCTCCCGCCTCTCCTCTCTCTCCGTCTTCTCACTGTCTTTTTTCATCTCTCTCGCTGTTCTGGTCATCTTTTCTAGATGATTTTGTAGCTTTTGAACCAATTTGATTTCCAGTGATTATGCTTTCAGAATGTCAGGGTTGTTCTGTGAATTACAAACAGGGGTGGGAAACCGAAAAAGTTGAACTCGACTTTAGATCCATATGTACCTTCCATTCTAATATTACCCAAGAAACAGGAACTCAGCGTGACTCGAGATTTCTTAAATATACCAGAAGGGTCACCAAGCAGCCAGGAAGGGAGACAATGTCACCTGGTCCCACAATAACACTTAATATTGGGAGAGGTTATGGATGGTTGGGACATTTTGGCGGGGGTTATAAAAATTGTGGCCCAGAGGATATTTCTTGTTGTTTTCTCTCATTTCACGTGGGTCGATGTTTGTTGAACGTATGGTTCTAGTGAGAAACATTCTGATAACCTTCTGGGACTAAATGCGGTCCTGTGTTCTGAGTTCCATTACACAGCTCCCTAGTAATTAAATTGCCGTTTACCTCCCAACAATCGTTTATCACGGGACAGTCCATGCTTCAGGAGCCTGTGCCACGGGGGTGGTCCAGGCAAATCCTACCTCTCACGAGACAGTTGGGATGATAGTTTGAAAACAGAAACTGTCTTTGATATAAAGGGAAACTATAGTGCCCAGACAGTCTCTTTCAGATAAAAATGACAGTTAGAAGGCGGACGGTAGGATGAACTTTACTCTTCCCTCCTGTTTTCTCACCTAGAGCTGCTGTGAGCCACTAGAGCAGGCATCTGACAGTATTGTCTCCCGTGGCAAATCTCAAGTTGGATTCCTCCTTGGGGAAAAAAGGAGACTAAAACAGGAGGGTAGGAGGAAAGGTCTTCTACACCTTGGTAAAATTTTGCCTTGCATTAGCGGGCTGTTGGGAAACGACAACGATTGATGCCTATTCACAATCAAAACTGTCGGTAGATTGTAAACAGGAAATTGTAAAAAACGGTCTCGAAAACATTTTCAAAAATATCAAAAGCCAGATCTCGTAAATACTCAATTCCTACGCTCAGTACTCTATGATAAAACCCTCTACCTGCTCTGCTCCTTATCCCTGCCTCCTTCATCCAACGCCTATTAAATATAAAGTGCATATCTGTCATCACCTAACAGTCCAACATGAATTCTTCCGAGATGTTAGTAACGCAGAGAAAAAAATCAGAGGAAATAAAGTCTACCAAGGTACAGAGAAAAATATAATATCCAGGCAAAGTCTTGTTCGGAAAATATTGACATTCATTCGATTCCAGGTCAAGTGTTGGCTCGGGTGGAAAGATAATCAAAGACATGTGAAGGAAACTTCCCATTATTAAACAATAATTCAGCACGCACTTGGGAAGCTCCACAGCGAGAGAAACATCATGGCCAGGTTTGATCCGACTTCAAACAGACGTTCGAGAGAAAATACACTGACTGATGAGAGAAAAGAGAAGGAGAACAAGTTAAAATCCTTATCTGGAGTGCTGGCGACAGGCGCCTGGGCTGCCAGGAATATAAGTCTGGTAGGCGAGGGAATGTGTCTGACAGGTGTCAGAGATCCCCGTTGTAACACAGTAACAAGTAGGAAAACAAAGGTGTCAAAACTTTGTCATTGTCTCAATCAGGCCAAACCCGCAGAATGGTAAACATTGTATTTCTCCTCTCTGTCAGGGTTCTGTCGTACAAAGGACACTAGAAGCAGTTTGTACAATGTCTGTTATTGGATCTGTGTACAATGAATGGGCCCGATCTCCGCAATCACACAAACATATCCTTCTGTATAGCACTTAACGTATCCAGCCTTTTAATATTAACGATGACAGGGCGCCTGGCCTATAATGGGTCTAATATGATATTCAACAGTTTACATTGTCAGTTTACAGTGACAATAGAGAATCTATAATCTAGGTACAAACATGGAGGATGCACGGACATTGGGCCTCAGTCACTAAGACGGTCGCTACGGCAAAGTATATGGAGTTAAAGTCAGGCTAATTGGTTCAGGCTACGATTAGCGCAAACTTTAGCTCCATAGTAGCGTTGGATGCGCAGGCTTGACGCAGAAATCACCGCCATCCGATGCTCGTGATTATATCGGTTGCGCTCAGTTTCTAGCGCAGATTTTAACACCAGCAGAACAGCGATGGCGTTCAAATATCTACAGGGTTAAATTCCTACGGGATTTACCACACAGTATGGCAAACGCAATATTAAAATCACAAACGGGGACTTTACCCAGAGCGACAGGTAAATGAGCGATGATCAACATATTCTAGCGTACCTTCAGGGGAATATTAAAGGAAAATAGGAAACTAAATCAATAAGCCTTCACGGAGATAATGAGCAATGGATCAGCTGCCTCATACTTCCCAAATGCTGACATTTATTTTAGTGATCTTTCTTGTAAAGGACAAATCCTTTCGATGTTCACGCCTAGATAACCATTGTTACATTTACTGTGCGGATTCGATGATCGGTATAGGCTTTAATCGGACACTTTACTCTACGGATTCGATGTTCGCGCCTAGATATCATGGAATTGTACGTGCGGAATTCGATGCTCACGTATAGGTTTTAATGGACACTTATTCGTAGATTTGTGTTCGCGGCTCTACGATACCATGTACATTTTACTTGCGGATCGATGATCGGTTATAGGCTTTAAGGACATTCTTTAAATCGTGGAGAGATCCGATGTGCGCGCCTAGATACCATGTACATTTTACTTGCCGGATTCGATGATCGAGTATAGGCTTAAATGGACAACTTTACTCAGTGGTGGATTTCGATGTTCGCGGCTTGAGATACCAATGTAACATTCCGCTTAATGCGGATGCGAAGGCTCTAGTAGCTATTAGCTTTAATGGAACACTTTAATTGTAGATTCGTTGGCGTTGTTTTCGCGGCAAAGATACCATGATACAGTTTTATCTTGCGGATTTGATGATCCCGTTATAGGTACTTTATATGGAAACTTTACTCGTGAAGATTCGATGTGTTCGGCCAGATACACATGTAAATTTTACTCGTGGGATTCGATGATCGCGAATAGGCTTTAATGGACAGCTTTAATCGTTAGATTGCGCGTTCGCGCCTAGATACCATGTACATTTTACTCGTGGATTCGATGCTCGAGTATACGGCTTTAATGGAGACACTTTTAAATTGTGGATTCGATTGTTCGCGCCTAGATACCATGTACATTTCTCGTGGATTCGATGCTCGAGTATAGGTTTTATGGACACTTTAATCGGGATTCGATTGTTCGCGCCTAGATACATGTACATTTTATTGCGGATGTCGATGCTCGCGTAGAGGCTTTAATGGGACCACTGTTACTCGTAGGATTCGCTGTTCGCGCCTAGGATACCATGTACATTTTATCGCGGATTCGATGCTCGCGATGAGGGCTTTAATGACACTTTACTCGTAGATTCGCTGTTGCGGCCGGTAGATACCATGGACTTTACTGCGGATCCGATGATCGGTATAGGTTTAATGGACACTTTACTCGTAGATTTGATTTCGCGCGCCCTAGATAACATGGAACATTTACTTGCGGATTCGATGACGTTGATAGGGGCTTTATGGACACTTTACTCGTAGATTCGATGTTCGCCACCTAGTACATGACATTTTATCGTGGATTCGTGCTACGCGTAGATGTTTTAAGGAAACACTTACTCGTGATCGATGTAGCGCCCCATAAATACCCAGTACATTGTTTTACTTGCGGATGTCGTGCTCGCGTCTAGGGTGTTGAATGGACACTTACTCGTGGATTCGAGGATGTCCGCCTAGATACATGTACATTTTACTCGCGGATTACGGATGCCGCGTATAGGTGTTTCATGGACACTTTATCTGAGATTCGCACGTCGGCTGAGAACCATGTAATTTTACTCGCGGGGATTCGCATGCTCGCCGTATAGGTTTTAATGGACAACTTTACGCGTCGATCGCTGTTCGCGCCTATGATACCATCTGTAACATTTTATTGTGGTTCGATGCCACGTATAGGCCTTTAATGGACACTTAATCGAGTAGAAGTTCGCTGTTCGGCCTAGATACCATGTAATTTTAGCTATCGTGGATTCGATGCTCGGTAATAGGTTTTAATGGACACTTTTAACTCGGGGATTCGATAGGTTAGCGCACTAGCGATACCATGTTACATTTTACTTGCGGATTCGATGCTGCGCGTTATAGGCCTTTAGTGGACACTTTATCGTTAGATTCGCGGTACGCGCCTAGATACACATGTACATTTACTCGCGGATTCGATGCTCGCGTATAGCGCTTAATGGCACGTACTCGTTAGATTCGCTGTTGCGCCTAGTACATGGAAATTTGTCACTTGGCGGATTCGATGATCGCGTATAGGTTTTATATAGGACCTTTACAGTCGTAGATTTGATGTTCGCGGCTAGATACCATGGACATGTACTTAGCGGATTGCGGAATGTATTCGGTTATAGGCTTTAATGCGAGCACTTTACTCGTAGATTCACGATGTTACGCACCTAGTTACCATTTACATTTACTCGTGGATCGATGCTCGCGTATAGGATTTAAGGGGACACTTTTATCTGGATTCGGAATATGTTCGCGCCAATACCATGTACATTTTACTTGAGGATTCGAAGCTCTGCGGGTATAGGTTGAATGGATATGACACTTTACTCGTGGATTCGCTGTTCCGCCTCAGATACATGTACATTTACTCGCGGATTCGATGCTCGCGTGTAGGTTTTAATGGACATTAATCGGAGATTCGCTGTTCGCGGCGACTATGGATACCCATGTTACTTATCTCGCGAGATTCGATGCTCGCGTATAGGTTTGACTGGACACTTTACGGTGAGATTCGGCTGTTGCGCGCCAGGTACCATGTACATTTTTACTGTGGATTCGAATGCTCACGTATAGGCTTATATGGACACTTAATCGTAGATTCGCTGTTCGCGGGCCTATGATTACCATGTTACATTTACTGTGCGGAATTACAATGATCCGTTGTATAGGCTTTAGTGACACTTTACTCGTAGATTCGATGTTCCAGCGCCTAGGATACCATGGACCATTTTACTTGCGGATTCAATGATCCGTTGTATAGGCTTTAATGAACTTTAATCGCAGATTCGATGTTCCAGCGACCTAGATACCAATGTACACACTTTACTTGCATTCGAATGATCGCGTATAGGCTGTAATGGAACACTTTCACTCGTAGAGTCGATGTTACGACGCCTACTAGATACCCATGTATATATTTTACTTGCGGAGGGGGAATTTCGCGATGACCGTCATAGGACTTAATGGGACACTGTAACTCGTAGGCTTGTCGATGTTCGCGCCTAGTAAAAATGTACATTTACTTGCACGGATTCGAATGATCACGTTTAGGCTTAATGGACGCATTTATGTAGTAGATTGCGGGCAGTTTCACGCGCATAGAATACCATGATACATTTACATTGCGATTCGATGACGTGTTGTCTAGGCTTTAATGGCCCCTTTCATTGCTGGACTACGAATGGCATCGAACGACAGCCAGTCGAACATTCACGTATTATCTGAAAGTCCGGAAAATACAAAAATCCGCGTACGGGATAGTTCGCGAACTCGAATGTGTTCGGAAATTCGAATAGTGCGGCATCCCTTCGAACTTGGGTTCAAGTTAGTCCATCTCTAGTGGCTCTTTGAGCATGTGATGAGGCTCAGAGAGGGGAAAACACTTTGACAGAGAAAGAAGAGGAGAAGAATATTTTGCTGTATAACATGTCTGCTGTCGAGCTTTAGTCGATTTGAGTTGTTGGTATCCTCAGCATTTACGGGGGTGATTCCCTTTTATTTTATATATATGTGTTAATATGAGGACATTCCCTTTAAAACTCGCGTATTCAAGCCCCCCCCCACTAATTTAGCATTGATGTGGTATGCTGTAAAAGTAGCGGAATTCGTTTGCAGGGGGCAATTGAGTCTCTGATACCAACGCAAACTCAAATGCTTTGGTTTCACAACCCGATTGCCCAAAAACTGTGTGTCTGACAAATGGGGACATGTGTCAATATGAAAGCCTACGCAATCTTATTCACACGTCACAAAAACCACAGGGAGCGGACATGGATATACGGGACGCGAACCCATATGGTTCATGCGGATAGTATTAGGTAAACGGTAAACATTGTGTGCTTGAGCAGTCTATTGTGCCAAGTGTTGGCCACAATGTCATAAAGAAACCAGCCAGAGCCTGCACACGTTTTTTTTTGAAACAGGGAAGAATCTCTCCTCGATCAACTGCCAAGACCAGCCAATTGTGTTTTGTTCCTCGATCGATGGTTGTCATCTCTGGGGACCGGATAAGGATAGCTTTCCTCAACAGTGCTTTCTACCGATTAAAGGATAAGATAAGCGCTCTCTCAATTAATCTTATAATCGTATATACTCTGAAGCGTCCCCTTAAATCCAAGGTTTCAAATGCAAACAGACAAATGTGCCAATATATTTTTTATACCTACAATGGTGACCGTGGATTATTGTCACTACCAATCAAGAGCTGGAAGATATAAACAGGAAAGGTCGAATCGGTGCTGAATGTCACAGGGCACACAGTAATACACAGCCAATCAGAGCCCAACAAATAGGTTAAGGGTTACACAGAAAATAAAAAAGTGGATGGACACATTGACCCAGTGATCAGTAAGTGATGGGTGTGTCTGGGACCGAGTTATCAGTTAAGTAGATGGGTTTTGTCTGGACCAGTTATCAGTAAGTAGATGGGTTGTTTGACCTAGTTATGATCAGTTAAGTAGGATGGGGTCTTGTGGACCATAGTAGGTGATCACAGTAATGTAGTATGGGTTTTTGTTTGGCTCAGATAGATGACTTCCCTAGTGATCTAGTAAGTAAGATCAGGGTGTCTTGGACTAGTGATATCAGAAGTAGCATGGGTGTTTGGGGATGACTAAGGTGATCAGTAAGTAGATGGATGTCTTGGACCTAGTGATCCAGTAAGGTAGATTGGTGTCTTGGACCTAGTGATCAGTAAGTAGATGGGTGTCTGGACCTAGTGATCAGTAAGTAGATGGGTGTCTTGGAACCAGGATCAGTAAGTAGGAGGGTTGTTGTATTGGACCTAGTGATTCAGTATATAGATGGGTGTCTTGGACACTCATAGGATCAGAAGTAGATGGTGTCTATGGATACTAGTGACAGTAAGTAGCATGGGTTGTTCTGTCGTGGGACCACCTAGTGATCAGTGTAAGTAAAGGGGTGTCGTGAAACCCCAGTGGATCAGTAAGTAGATCGGGGGCTTGGGCCTAGTGATCAGTAAGTAGAGGGTGTCTTGGCCTAGTGATCAGTAAGTTAGATGATGTCTTGGGCCTGTGATCAGTAAGTAGATGGGTGTCTGTGGGGGACCTATGTGATTCAGAAGGTAGATGGATGTCATGACCCAGTGATCAGTAAGTAGATGGGTGCTTGGAACCTAGTGATCAGTAAGTAGATGGGTTGTCTTGGACCCAGTGATACAGTAAGTAGATGGATGTCTATGGTGGACCCAGTGATCAGTGAGTCGATGGGGGTCGGACTAGTGCTCAGGAAATTGTAGATGAGTGTCTTGGACTCAGTGAAGCAGTAAGTAGATGGGTGTCTTGGACCAGTGATCAGTAAGTAGATGGGTACTGTTCTGGCACCCATGTGATCAGTAACGTAGAGTGTGCGGTACCCCGTTACTTGAGACACAGTGATCAGTAAGTTAGATGGGTGCTTGGACCCAGTGATCAGTAAGTAGATGGGTGTCTTGGTCCCAGTTGATCATTAAGTAGAGGTTGTCTTGGACCAGTGATCCGTAAGTAGATTGGGTGTCGTCGGATCCCAGTGAGTCAGGTAAGTAGGATGGGCTGTCTTGACAGTGGTCACAGTAAGTAGATGGGTGTCTTGGACCGTAGTGATCAGTAAGTAGATGGGTGGTCTTGGACCCACAGTGGATCAGTAAGTAGATGGACGTGTCTTGGACGCTAGTGATAAGTGAAGTAGATGTGGTTGGACCAAGTGATCAGGAAGTAGATGGGTGTCTGGGACCTAGGTGATCAGTAAGAGATGGGTGTTTGACCCGAGTGATCATGTAAGTAGAATGGGTTATGGTGTCTGGAAACCCTCGTGATCAAGTAAAGGAGATGGGTGTCTCTGGACCAGTGATCAGAAGTAGATGGTGTAGGTATTTGGACCCAGTGAATCACAGTAAGTAGATGGGTGTCTTGGACCCAGTGTGATCAGTAAGTAGATTGGTGTGTATTGGGACCCTAGTGATCAGTAGGTAGATGGGTGTCTGGGACTCAGGGAGCAGGGAAGTTAGATGGGTGTCTTGATCATGAGTGATCCGTAAGTAGATGGGTGTTCTGGACCCGGAGTGGATCAGTAAGTTAGATGGGTTCTTGGTGACCCAGTGATCGTAAGTCGATGGGTGTCTTGGACCCAGTGATCAGTAATAGTATGGTGTGTTTGGACCCAGTGGATCAGATAAGTAGATGGGTGTCTTGGACCCAAGTGATCAGTAAGTAATGGGTTGTCTCGGACCTAGTGATCAGGAAAGTAGAGGGGTGTTGGACCCAGTGATCAGTAAGAGTAGATGGGTGTCTTGGACTAGTGATCAGTAAGTAGATGGGTGTCTGGACCTAGTGATCAGTAAGTAGTAGATGGGTGTCTTGGATCATAGTGATCAGAAAAGTAGATGGGTGCTTGGACCCAGTGATCAGTAAGTAGATGGGTGTCTTGGACTAGTGAGCAGAAAGTAGATGGGTGTCTTGGACCAGGGATCAGAAGTAGATGGGTGGTCTTGGACATAGTGATGCAGTAAGTAGATGGTTTGTCTTGGACTAGTGATCAGTAAGTAGAGGGTGTCGTTGACCTAGTGAATCAGTAAGTAGAAGTGGGTGTCTTGGACCTAGTGATCCAGAAAGTAGATGGTGCTTGGACCCATTGATCAGTAAGTAGAGGGTTGGTCTTGGACTAGTGATCAGTAAGTAGAGGGTGTCTTGGAACTAGTGATCAGTAAGTGAGGGTTTGTATTTGAGCCCAATGCTCGTAAGTAGATGGGTGTCTTGGATGCCCAGTAACTGATCAGTAAGTAGATGGGGTCTGGCACCCAGTGATAAGTAGGTAAGATGGGTGTCTTGGATTCCTAGTGAATCAGTGTAAATAGAGGAGTGTCTTGGACCTAGTGCTCCGTATTAGTAGAGGGGTCTTGGACCCAGTTGATCTGTAAGTAGATGGGGGTCTTGGCCCAGTGACAGTAAGTAGATGGGTGTCTTGATCCCAGTGATGCAGGAAGTAGGATGGGTGTAGTGACACAGTGATCAGTAAGTAGAGGGGTTGTCTGGGACCCAGTGCCATCGTAAGTAGACAAGATGGGTATTGTTCCTCTTGTTTTTTAGTTTTTTTTTGTTGCTATGTGGCATTTTTTTTTTTTGTTGTTCGTATTTTAAACTTGTTTGTTTTGTAGTTTTATGTATATTCTTCGTTTCTCTTTGTTTTTTTTTTGGTTTTTTTATGCTTTTTTTTCTTGTTCTTGTCTGTGGGGTGAATTATCCAGATCCTCAGGCATCTTGCCCTTCACCAAGTATAGATTGTGGATAGTGATGAACAATCTAGTGTTTTTGCACTATATTATTTATAAAAATTGCTCTTGATTAAAAAGGTAATGGTTTTGAGATATTTCAAGGCCCTTGGTGCTTCCCTTTGACCCCTCGCTCGCTCTGTCTCTCCCTCTCTCTCTGTGACTCTTCATCTCTCTTTGTCTCTCTCATTGTGCCTCTCTTGGTAGCTCTATGTATCTGTCTCCCTCTGTGTCTCTCTCTACCTCTTAGTCTCTCTCTCTTTGCGTCTCTCCATCTCTGTCTTTCTCACTGTCTCTCTCTCTCTGTGGGTCTCTCCATCTCTCTCTGTCTTTCTCACTGTCTCTCTTCTCTGTCTTTCTTACAGTCTCTCTCTTTTTTCTCTCTATCTCTTGCTCTGTCTCTTCCTCTTTCTCTTCTATTTGTTTACTGTGTCCCTCACTACCTCTTAGGGGAATATTTATAAAGAAACGAAATTAGCGACAAAAAATTACCGCCGCACATCGCGGCCGCGAAAATAGCGCTATCGCCGTATTTATAATGGCGAGCGCCATTCCCGCGATATGTATCGCGGCCACGATGTGTTGCGGTAATTTTAAGCCCCTTTGCGGCGATACTATACAGTATCGCCGCGAAGGGACTTAAAATCCCTTCCCGACGCCTCTCCTAAGGGGGCGGGGCATACACCCACCCCGCCCACAACCCCCCGCGGCGGCAGAGACCACCCGCCGCCGCTTCCCAGCGCGCGTGTATAGGCTTTAATGGACACTTTATCACGGATTCGATGTTGCCGCCTAGATATATTGGACCTACGACTTTACATTGCAGGACCGATCAGCTAGGATCACGTATTGAGTTCCCCTTCTTCCTTCCCTCGATATATCCTTACTTCATTAGATTGATTGGAGATCAAAGCCCAATAACAATTACACAACATGGCGACTCAATATTATGCCTCGGGCCAAAACATCCTTCTCAAAAATGAGTCAGGTCACAGACAGGGGAACAATATGAATAACAGCATTGAACTTATCGAAAGCTAACGTAACATAAAAAAACATTACTAGATTCTTATTACACCTGTATATTCAAGTAAATTACTTTGTTCAAAAATTCTACAAAATCCCAGTCCTATCTCCTTTATAAATAATCTCATCAACATATACCCCCCTTTCCCTCCCCCTCTCCCCCCCCCTTCCTCCCCCCCACCCCCTTTCCACTTTCCTCCCTCCTCGGTTTTAATTCTGCGACCACAATACCGCTTCAGATTTTGGATGGTTCGCGCGCTTCTAGACTTACACACTCGTAAATTTCCTTTGCTGGTCCGATGACGGCTATATGGTTATATGGGAACCCCCACTCTTAATTTCGTAGAAGTATTTCGCCTCGTTCGCGCATTAGATACCACTGTAACTTTATCTTTGAGGATTGATCGATTCGCGTATTAGGTACTTTAATGTGACATACATTTAATCGTGGCATTCGATGGCCTACTGTCGCTCTATCCGGATACTTTTGACCCCATTTTACTTGCTGGTCTTCTGAAGCGTTGCGTTCTCTTGGCTTTCTAACCTGGCACCCCTTCATTGAGAGGCGCTGCTCGCCACTTGCCTCACAGACGTATTACCTATGTACATTTTACTTGCGGATTTGTCATGATTCTCCGTTATTAGGCTTTAATGGACACTTTACCTCCGTAGAGTTCGCTGTTCGCGCCTAGATACCATGTACATTTTACTTGCGGATTCGATGATCGCGTATAGGCTTTAATGGACACTTTACTCGTGGATTCGATGTTCGCGCCTAGATACCATGTACATTTTACTTGCGGATTCGAAGCTCGCGTATAGGCTTTAATGGACACTTTAATTGTAGATTCGCTGTTCGCGCCAAGATACCATGTACATTTTACTTGCGGATTTGATGATCCCGTATAGGCTTTAATGGACACTTTACTCGTAGATTCGATGTTCGCGCCTAGATACCATGTACATTTTACTCGTGGATTCGATGATCGCGTATAGGCTTTAATGGACACTTTAATCGTAGATTCGCTGTTCGCGCCTAGATACCATGTACATTTTACTCGTGGATTCGATGCTCGCGTATAGGCTTTAATGGACACTTTAATTGTGGATTCGATGTTCGCGCCTAGATACCATGTACATTTTACTCGTGGATTCGATGTTCGCGCCTAGATACCATGTACATTTTACTCGCGGATTCGATGCTCGCATATATGTTTTAATGGACACTTTACTCGTAGATTCGATGTTCGCGCCTAGATACCATGGACATTTTACTCGCGGATTCGATGCTCGCGTATATGTTTTAATGGACACTTTACTCGTAGATTCGATGTTCGCGCCTAGATACCATGTACATTTTACTCGCGGATTCGATGCTCGCGTATATGTTTTAATGGACACTTTACTCGTTGATTCGATGTTCGCGCCTAGATACCATGGACATTTTACTCGCAGATTCAATGCTCACGTATAGGTTTTAATGGAGACTTTACTCGCGGATTCGATACTCGAACAGGCGAACATTCGATATTTAGCGAAAGTCCGAAAATATCGAAAATCCGCGTCCGGGATAGTTCGAGAAGTCCGAATTTGTTCGAATTCAAATAGTTCAGCGTTCGAGTTCTAGTCCATCTCTAATTATAACTGATGACATAGCTAAACACTGATTATAACTGATGACATAGCTAAACACTGATTATAACTGATGACATAGCTAAACACTAATTATAGATGATGACATAGCTAAACATGGATTATAGCTGATGACATAGCTAAACACTGATTATAGCTGATGACATAGATAAACACTGATTATAACTGATGACATAGCTAAACACTGATTATAGCTGATAACATAGCTAAACACTGATTATAACTGATAACATAGCTAAACACTGATTATAAATGATGACAGATAAATACTGATTATAACTGATAACATAGATAAACACTGATTATAACTGATGACATAGCGTAACACTGATTATAACTGATGACATAGCTAAACACTGATTATAACTGATGACATAGATAAACACTGATTATAACTGATGACATAGCTAAACACTGATTATAACTGATGACATAGCTAAACACTGATTATAACTGATGACATAGATAAACACTGATTATAACTGATGACAGATAAATACTGATTATAACTGATGACAGATAAACACTGATTATAACTGATGACATAGATAAACACTGATTATAACTGATGACATAGCTAAACACTGATTCTCTTGCCATATATGTTTTAATGGACACTTTACTCGTAGATTCGATGTTCGCGCCTAGATACCATGTACATTTACTCGCGGATTCGATGCTCGCGTATATGTTTTATGGACACTTTACGTAGATTCGAGTTTGCGCCTAGATACATGTACATTTGTACTAGGGATTTGGTTCGCGATGTCTGCGTATGAGGTTTTTTTTACATAGACTAGATACCATGTACATTTTACTTGCGGATTCGATGATCGCGTATAGGCTTTAATGGACACTTTACTCGTAGATTCGATGTTCGCGCCTAGATACCATGTACATTTTACTTGCGGATTCGATGATCGCGTAGTGATACCATGATACATTTTATCGCGGATTCGATGCTCGCCGTATAGGTTGGAATGAGACACTTTACGCGTAGATTCCTGTTCGACGGCCAGATACCATGTACATTTTACTTGTGGATTCGATGCTAACCGTATAGGCTTAATGCGACACTTTAATCGATAGATTCGTTGTTCGCGCCTAGATACCATGTTACATTTTCACTAGTGGATTCGATGCTCGCTATAGGTTTAAGGACACTTTACCGGGGATTCGATGTTCGCGCCCTAGATACCCTGGACATTTTACTTGCGGATTCGATGCTCGCGTTATAGGCTTTAATGGACACGTTCACTCGTAGATTCGATGTTCGCGCTAGAACAATGCTACATTTTACTCGCGGATATTCGATGCTCGAGTTATAGTCCCCTTTAATGGAACTTTACTCGTAGATTAGCTGGTCGCGCCATAGAGATACCGATGGACATTTTACTTGCGGATCGATGATAGCCGTGTATAGGTTTTAATGGACACTTACTGTAGATTGGATGTAGCGCTAGATACCATGGACATTTTTTACTTGCGGATTCGTGATCGTGTATAGGCTAATGCGACACTTCGTTGACTCGTAGATCGATGTTCGCCCCTAGATTACCATTACATTTTACTCGTGGGATTCGATGCTAGGTATGCGTTTAATGGACACTTTACTCGTGGATTCGATGATTCGCCCCGCCTAAATACAGTACATTTTACTTGCGGATTCGGATGCTAGCGTATAGGTTTGAATGGACACTCGTACTCGGAGATCTCGAATGTTCGCCGCATAGATACCATGTACATTTACTGCGGATTCGCTGCGAGCTTATAGCGTTTAATGGACACTTTGCTCGTTAGATTCGCTGTTCGGCCTAGATACCATGTACATTTACTCGCCGGATTCGATGCTCGGGATAGGATTTGAATAGACACTTTACGCGTAGATTCGCTGTGCGCGCCTAGATACATGTACATTTTACTGTGGAGCGATGCCTCACGATAGGCTGTAATGGACAATTTAACGTGAGATCGCTGTTCGCAGCCTAGATACAATGTACATTTTACTTGCCCGGATTCGATGATCGGGTATAGCTTTATGCGCATTACTCGTAGATTCGATGTTCGCCCGCCTAGAGACCATGGAAATTTTACTTGCGGATTCAATGATCGGTGTATAGCTGTTTAATGGACACTTAATCGTAGATCGATGATTAGCGCCTAGCTACCATGATACATTTTACGTGCGGATTCGATGATCGCGTATAGGCGAATGGACACTTTACATCGTGATTCGATGTTCTGACCCGGCCTAGATACCATTACATTTACTTGCGGATTCGATGATCGCCGCTTATGGCTTTAATGACAACTTTACTCAGTAGATCGATTTTTTACCGCCTAGATACCATGTACATTTTACTTGAGGATTCGATGATCCCGTTAGGCTTAATCGGACATTAAATCGTAGATTCGCTGTTCGCGCCTAGATACCATTAAGGTAAGTATCGCCGCGAAGGGTTAACGCTTCGTTAACTTTTTGCGGTCGTTTTCGGACATTTATAAATTGCGCTAAAATCGATTTATGCGTTAATGTCAGTGAAAACACCCGCGAAAATTAACGAACCTTTATAAATATGCCCCTTAGTCTCTCTCTACCACTTAGTCTCTCTCTACCTCTTACTGTGTGTGTCTCTCTGTGTGTCTCTCTCTCTGTGTCTCTCTCTCTCTGTGTGTCTCTCTCACTGTGTGTGTGTGTCTCTCTCTCTGTGTCTCTCTCTGTGTCTCTCTTACTGTGTATCTCTCTCTCTGTGTGTGTGTCTCTCTCTGTGTCTCTCTCTCACTGTGTGTCTCTCTCTCTCTCTCTGTGTGTCTGTCTCTGTGTCTCTCTCACTGTGTCTCTCGTTGTGTCTCTCTCACTGTGTGTATCTCTCTGTGTCTCTCTAACTGTGTCTCTCTCACTGTGTGTGTCTCTCTCTCTGTGTCTCTCCATCTGTCTTTCTCCCTGTCTCTCACTCTCTCTGTCTCTCTTCTATCTCTGTCTTTCTTACAGTCTCTCTCTTTGTCTCTCTATCTCTTGCTCTGTCTCTTTCTCTCTCTCTTCTATTTGTTTTCTGTGTCTCTCTTTTTCTGTCCCTCCGTGTCCCTCCCCCCTCTCTCTCTCCATCTTTCTCTCTCTTCTCTCTCTCTGTCTCTTTCTCTCTGTCTTTCTTACAGTCTCTCTCTTTGTCTCTCTATCTCTTGCTCTCTCTTCCTCTCTCTCTTCTATTTGTTTTCTGTGTGTGTCTCTCTTTTTCTGTCCTTCCGTGTCCCTCCCGCCTCTCCCTCTCTCTCCGTCTTTCTCACTGTCTCTTTTCTCTCTCTCTGTCTGTCTGTCTCTTTTCTAGATGATTTTTTAGCTTTGAACCAATTTGCTATTTCCAGTGATTTCTTTTCAGAATGTCAGGTTGTTCTGTGAAATACAAACAGGGTGGGAAACAAAAAGTTGAACTCCGACTTTAGATCATAATGTACCTTCCATCTAATTACCCAAGAAACAGGAACTCAGCGTGACTCAGAGGATTCTAAATATACCAGAGTCACCAAGCAGCCAGGGAAGGGAGACAATGTCACCTGTCCCCACAATAACACTAATATTGGGAGATGTTTATGGAGGTTTGGGACATTTTGGGGGGTTTATTAAAATTGTGGCCCAGAGATATTTCTTGTTTGGTTTTCTCTCATTCACGTGGGTCGATGTTTGTTGAACGTAATTGGTTCTAGTGAGAAACATCTTGAACCTTCTGGGACTAAATGGGGTCTGTGTTCTGAGTTCCATTACCACATCTCCAGTAATTATAATGCCGTTACCTCCCAACAATCCCGTTTATCACTGGGCAGTCCCATCTTCAGGAGCCTGTGCCAGTCGGGTGGTCCAGGCAATCCTACCTCTCATAGAGACAGTTGGGATGATAGTTTTGAAAACAGAACCTGTCTTTTATTAAAGGGAAACTAAAGTGCCCAGACAGTCTCTCTTCAGATAAAAATACAGTTAGAAGGCAGGTAGGAGAACTTACTCTTACCTCCTGTTTTTCTCCCTAAGAGCTGCTGTGAGCCACTAGAGCAGCATCTGACAGGTCATTGCTCCTCCCTTGCCATCTCATTGGATTCTCCTCCTTGGGGAAAAAGGAGCATAAAACAGGAGGTAGGAGAAAGGTCTTCTACCACCTTGGTAAAATTTTTGCCTTCATTAGCGGGCTGTTCGGGAAAACGAACCGATTGATGCTCTATCACAATCAAACTGTCGTTGTAGATTGTAAACAGGAAATTGTCAAAAAAGGTCGAAAACATTTTCAAAAATATCAAAAGCCGACTCCGTAAATACTTCAATCTCCGTCAGTCACTTCTAGATAAACCCCTCTACCTGCTCTGCTCCTTACCCTGCCTCCTTCATCCAACGCCATTAAAATAATAAAGTGCAATCTCATCCCTACCATCCAACAGAATCTTCCGAGATGTTCTAATAAGCAGAGAAAAAAAAAGAGAAAATAAAAGTCTACAAGGTACAAGAGAAAATATAAATCCAGCAAAGTCTGTTCGGAAATATTTACATTCATTCGATTCCAGGTCAAGTGTTGGCTCGGTGGAAAGATAATAAAGACATGTGAAGGAAACTTCCATTTAAACAATAATCAGCAGCCTCTGGGACTCCACAGCGAGAGAAACATCTGGCCAGGTTTGATTCCTGACTTCAAACAGAGTTCGAGAGAAACTACACTGACTGCATGGAGAAAAGTAAGAGAACAAGTTAAAATCATCCTTATCTGAGTGCTGGCGACAGGCGCCTGGGGCTGCCTAGGAAATATAAAGTCTGGTAGGGCGAGGAGAATGTGTCTGCCGGTGTCAGAGATCCCCTTGTACACAGTACAAGTAGGAAACAAAGGTGTCAAAACTTTGTCATTTGTCTCCAATCAGCAAAACCCGCAGAAGGTAACATTGTATTCTCCTCTCTGTCAGGTTTCTGTCTACAAAGACACTAGAAGAAGTTTGTTACAATGTCTGTTATTGGATCTTGTACAATGAATGGGCCCGACCGACCAATACACAAACATATCCTTCGTAATAGACTTAACGTATCCAGCCTTTTATTATTAAATGTATAGCCTGGCCTGGCCTATAATGGGGTCTACATATGTATTTCACAGTTACATTGTCAGTACAGTGACAATAGAGAATCTAATCTATGGTACAAACATGGAGGAGAGACATGGGGCCTCATTCACTAAGACTCGCTGGGCAAATATATGGAGTTAAAGTCAGGCTAACTGGTTCGCTACCGATTAGCGCAACTTTAGCTCCATATTAGCGTTGGATGCGCAGGTTACGCAGAAATCACCCGCCTATCCGATGCTCGTGATTTAATATCGCGTTTGCGCTCGTTTTAGCGCAGGATTTTAACACCAGCAGACAGCTGGCGTTAAAATCTCACAGTGGTTAAATTCCTACTGGGATTTACCCACATATGCAAACGCAATATTAAATCACAAACGGGACTTTTACCCAGAGCGACAGGTAAATGAGCCTGATTAACTATTCTACTTACCTTCAAGGGGAATTAAAGGAAAATAAAACTAAAATAATCCTTCACGGAGATAATGCGCCAATGGATCGCTGCCTCATACTTCCATAATGCTGACATTTATTTTTAGTTATCTTCTTTAAAGGACAAATCCTTTCGCTGTTCACGCCTAGATACCATGTACATTTTACTTGCGGATTCGATGATCGCGTAGGCGTTTAACTGCACAAAACAAAAAGAGGAACCAGAACCTACTCGGAGAACAGGTGATAAAGGAGAGAACCCTATAGTTTATCAGACACAAAGTAATCAAACGTTTTCGGGGGACGTATCCACCCTTCCTGAGGAACGTTCGATTGCCTTGTCTGAATAAACTACAGTATAGGGGTTCTCCCCCTTTATCACCTGCTCATCCGTGTAGCGTTCTGGTTCCTCTTTCTGTTCTGCAGTGACGATTGGCCCTTTGGAACGGGGTTTGAAGGGAGCAGCACACGGACATAACTGAGCAGGGTGTGTGTGTGCCTATCATTACTGTTCTAGCAGGGGTTTGTAAACTACAGGGGTGCAACCACATGGGGGCACCGGGAGCCAAGGGGGGGCCCCATCTTATTTTCATAAAAGAATAACCTCCTCCCAGAAAAACCACTGTGGATGAAGCACAGACAGGGGCCCAATCATAGTTTTACTTATTATAGGGGTTATTGATTTTCTTACACGTGAATAAACAGGTCATAGAATTCAGATAATATAATTATATTTACAGGGGGTAATTGTTGCCTGATATATACATGTTTTAAAGAGTCATATACAGCTAACACTGATAATGAATGACATAGATAAACATGATTATAACAGAATGATAGCTAAACACTGATTATAACTGATGACATAGCTAAACAATGATTAAACTGATGACATAGCTTAAACACTGATTATAAACTGATGACATAGCTAAACACTGATTAACTGATTGACATAGCTAAACACTGATTATAACTGATGACAGATAAACACTGATTATAACTGATGAAATAGCTAAACACTGATTATAACTGATGAACATAGCTAAACTATGATTATAACGTAACATACAACCACTGATTATACTGATGGCTAGCTAAACATGATTATATGATGCATAGCTAAAAACTGATTATAATGATGACATAGATAAACACTGATATAACTGATGACATAAAAAGATTATAACTGATAAACATAGATAAACATGATAAGAATGATGAATAGATAAACACTGATTATAACTGATGACATACATAAACAGATTATAAACTAGAGATGGGCGAACTTTCGAAAGTTCGGTCCGTTTTCGAACTTTCGAACTATATAGAAACGGACCCATTAAAGTCAATGGGAGTAGCAAATAGTTGAAAAGTTCTAATGAAAATACAATAAAATATCAATGGAATTAAAGGGTTATGTTCCACCCAAAATTGAACTTTGTAATATAAGATCCCCCTGGGGTCCCAGCCCCAACCGCTATATTTTTTTTTAGAAAGCCCCCAAAACTTACTACCATCCGTTGTCCTCCGCGCGCTCCGGCCCTCTGCTTGCAAGGGGAAATGCAAGCAGAGGGGCGGGACCGGCAGCCGCGTCTGTGATGGTGAGCGGCAGCCAATCACAGAGCGGCTGCCGGCAGATCACTTCGCCGGAGGAGAAAGAGGAGAGGAGAGGTAAGTAAGAGTTTGGGGAGCTTTCTAAAATAAAAATATGCGGTTGGGGTCGGGGAGGGGACATAGGGGAATACTGCACGAAGGGGTTTTATGGTAGGGGGAGGAGATAGTAGAACGGGAGGGAGGGAGAGGGAGGGAGAGGGAGGGGGGAGGGAGGGGGGAGAAGGGCTGCAGTACAGCATGGCAAAAATACTACCTGAGGCCAGCTACATGGCAAGTGTCCGATATGGACCTCGTGCTAGCCATCCTGGTGGGGCAGGTTTGGGGAACTTTGGGGTGGGGGGACTTACAGGAAGAACCTATGGGAGGGCTGGGATGTGAGTGTAAGGATTCACAACGACATACATGGTGGGGCCATTAGTGTGGGTTGGGATTATAGATGTTGGGGTGGTGACATGCCATTTAACATAAATGGATGTGGGACCGGGGAAACGGGTCTGGTGGAAAGTCTAAGATGGTAAATCTATGTACGCGGATATCTCTGGTACTCATAGATACCAGGACATTTACTCGCGGACGATCTCGTTTATTTTACTCTCACTCGCGCTGGATTTCGAGTTCGTCGATCCTAGATACCATGTACATTTTACTCGCGGATTCGATGCTCGCGTATAGTTTTAATGGACACTTTACTCGTAGATTCGATGTTCGCGCCTAGATACCATGTACAATTTTACTCGCGGATTCGATGCTCGCGATATTGTTAATGGACACTTTACTCGTATAGATTCGTGTTCGCGCCTAGATACCATGTACATTTTACTCGCGGATTCGATGCTCGCGTATAGGTTTAAGGACACTTTACTCGTAGATTCGCATGTTCGCGCCTAGATACCATGTACATTTTACTCTAGCGGATTCGATGCCGCGTATATGTTTTAATGGACACTTTACTCGTAGATTCGAGTTCGCCCTAGATACCATGTACATTTTACTCGCGGATTCGATGCAGCGGATATGTATTAATGGACACTTTATCAGTGGATTCGATGTTCGCGCCTAGATACCATGTACATTTTACTCTCGGATTCGATGCTCGCGTAATGTTTTAATGGACACTTTACTCGTAGATTCGATGTTCGCCCTAGATACCATGACATTTTACTGCGGATTCGATGATCGCTATAGTTTAATGGACACTTACTCGTAGATTCGATGTTCGCGCCTAGATACCATGCATTTTACTCGCGGATTCAGCTGCTGGTATTAGGTTTTAATGGACACTTTACTCGTAGATTCGATGTTGCGCCTAGATACCATGTACATTTACTCGGGTAAAATAAATGCTGGACTATTCAAACTTTTTTATGCGAGTCATTAACTTTTCCAGTCTGTACTTTTCAACAGATCCTGCAACATGTGGATGAAACGTAGACGCTGCATATCTGGCGGGATATGTAAAAATCAGAATGTTGAAAATAATAATAATCATGATTTAAAAAGAAACAGACACGGGGCACTATAGATAATGATACGGGTAGTGACCCCTTTTTATGGATGAAGAGTAATGGTTGGATTCAAGATGGCGACTCTGTGGTTAAAATAGAAACATCTTGGAACACAAAGAACTAAAATGTAACAATTTAGTGAAGGGTAAATGTGTACAAAGTATAATGTTATCCAGCCTACGGTGCCGGACCATGGATGTATAATATGCCGATGAGTATTGAATGTAATATGAATTATAATCATTCAGTTTTTATTGGTTTTAATAACAAAATTATACAGAGTCAATATATTAGTCATATAACATACGTGTATCTAGTTGGTGTCTCATTGTCCGTTTTACACTTGAGGTTAAATTACATCAATTTCAAATAAAAATAAATTGACTGAAAATGAAGTCTGATCAGCATATAATGGATAAAATAAAATACATAAGGTATATGAAATTCAGGTGAATTTCTAGGGGTCCTTTCCATATTTATTTTCCCTCTTATAGAGGGTAATTGACCCGTGTGTAGGCACTTTATCGGCCAAAACAGACGTTCGGTTGGGGATCATTTCCCGACCAACCTTGTGGATCTCCGAACGAACGACCGTTTCGGGCGGTAAAGTGTCTACACGTGTGCTGATTACCGGCCAAACGTTTGTTTGTACACATCGTGCTTCGTGAGTGGGGACCCGCGATCATACGTGTGTACAAACCTTTAGGTTATATCTGAGGATCTAGGTCCATGTACCAGTATCCCCACGGTTTATAAAATCTGTCCAATTTACATTGGGAAATTGACTTTCTCTTTTTTATGAACAATATTTTTATAACATTTTATGAACAATATTTTTATAACATTTTTTGAAAAAGAAAAAAAAAAAGGAAATTTACATTTAATAAAAAAAACTAAGTAAATATGTTTCATATCACAATGAAGAATAAAACCTAAAATATGGTAATTACAGTATTTATTAGTGCACATAGACAATTAGATAGTATTAAACATTTCCATTTCTCTAGGAATTGTGTGTGTTATTTGTGAAGGTTTATTTTGTTTTTTTATTTCGCCTATTGTTGGAAGATTATCAGGTTATAATAGTCTAGTAGCTTGAATAATGTGGTATAACATTATCAGGTTATAATAGTCTAGTAGCTTGAATAATGTGGTATAACAGTGGATAACACAAGAACTACATTTCAAGTCCAGTTGATCTAATTGAATACAACAGATATATTTAATGATTTATACATCAGTGTTTGGAACTTTCAATATGTTGGGAGAAGAATTTTGTTACTTCATTCGGTTGGTTTGTTGGGTTAATTTCTTAAAATGTTTGTGAATAACATTTTTTATTTGTATGTATTTATAATGATGATTGTCAGGGAAGTTGTATTTAGTTTGTAATTGGACGTGTGTGAATATTTCATTTCCTTGAGCAATATCTTTCATTTTAATTAGAGATGGGGGAACTTTCGAAAGTTCGGTCCGTTTTCTAACTTTCGAACTATATGGAAAGTTGGAAAGTTCAAACGTTCGAAAACGGACCCATTAAAGTCAATGGGAGTCAAATAGTTCTAATGAAATACAATTAAAATATCAATGGTAACTTAATGTAAATGGCTGTGGGACCTGGAATGGTCTGGGGAACACGTTCCGATATCCAGGACATTCCAAAAATCTATTTTACTCTCACTGGCGTTATTTTCGAGCTCGTTCGCGCCTAGGTACCATGGACATTTTACTTGCGGATTCGATGCTCGCGTATAGGTTTTAATGGACACTTTACTCGTAGATTCGATGTTCGCGCCTAGATACCATGGACATTTTACTCGCGGATTCGATGCTCGCGTATAGGTTTTAATGGACACTTTACTCGTATTCGATGTTCGCGTCTAGATACCATGACATTTTACTCGCGGATTCAATGCTCGCGTATAGGTTTTAATGGACACTTTACTCACGGATTCGATGCTCGCGTATAGGTTTTAATGGACACTTTACTCGTAGATTCGATGTTCGCGTCTAGATACCATGGACATTTTACTCGCGGATTCGATGCTCGCGTATAGGTTTTAATGGACACTTTACTCACGGATTCAATGCTCGCGTATAGGTTTTAATGGACACTTTACTCGTAGATACGATGTTCGCGTCTAGATACCATGGACATTTTCTCGCGGATTCGATGCTCCGTATAGTTTTTATGGACACTTTACTCACGGATTCGATGCTCACGTATAGTGTTAATGGACACTTTACTCGTGGATTCAATGCTCGCGTATAGGTATCATGGACATTTTACTCACGGATTCAATGCTCGCGTATAGGTTTTAATGGACACTTTACTCACGGATTCAATGCTCGCGTATAGGTTTTAATGGACACTTTACTCGTAGATACGATGTTCGCGTCTAGATACCATGGACATTTTACTCGCGGATTCGATGCTCGCGTATAGGTTTTAATGGACACTTTACTCACGGATTCGATGCTCACGTATAGGTTTTAATGGACACTTTACTCGTAGATTCGATGTTCGTGCCTAGATACCATGGACATTTTACTTGCGGATTCGATGCTCACGTATAGGGTTTAATGGACACTTTACTCGTAGATTCGATCTTCGTACCTAGATACCATGGACATTTAACTTGCGGATTCGATGCTCGCGTATAGGTTTTAATGGACACTTTACTCGTAGATTCGATCTTCGTACCTATAGACCCCATGGACATTTTACTTGCGGATTCGATGCTCGCGTATAGGTTTTAATGGACCTTTTTACTCATAATTCGATCTTCGTACCTAGGTACCATGGACATTTTACTTGCGGATTCATGCTCGCGTATAGGTTTTAATGGACACTTTACTCGTAGATTCGATGTTCGCGCCTAGATACCATGGACATTTTAATTGCGGATTCAATGCTCGCGTATAGGCTTTAATGGACACTTTACTCATAGATTCGATGTTCGCGCCTAAATACCATGGACATTTTACTTGCGGATTCGATGCTCGCGTATAGGTTTTAATGGACACTTTACTCGTAGATTCGATGTTCGCGCCTAGATACCATGGACATTTTACTTGCGGATTCGATACTCGCGTATAGCTTTAATTGACACTTTACTCGTAGATTCGATGTTTGCACCTAGATACCATGTACATTTTACTTGCGGATTCGATGCTCGCGTATAGGTTTTAATGGACACTTTACTCGTAGATTCGATGTTCGCGCCTAGATACCATGGACATTTTACTTGCGGATTCGATACTCGCGTATAGGCTTTAATGGACACTTTACTCGTAGATTCGATGTTTGCACCTAGATACCATGTACATTTTACTTGCGGATTCGATGCTCGCGTATAGGGTTTAATGGACACTTTACTCGTAGATTCGATGTTCGCACCTAGATACCATGGACATTTTACTCGTGGATTCGATGCTCGCGTATAGGCTTTAATGGACACTTTACTCGTAGATTCGATGCTCGCGCCTAGATACCATGGACATTTTACTTGCGGATTCGATGCTCGCGTATAGGCTTTAATGGACACTTTACTCGTAGATTCGATGTTCGCTCCTAGATACCATGGACATTTTACTTGCGGATTCGATGCTTGCGTATAGGTTTTAATGGACACTTTACTCTACTCGTGTTCGATGTTCGCGCCTAGATACCATGGACATTTTACTTGCGGATTCGATGCTCGCGTATAGGTTCAATGGAGACTTACTCGTAGATTCGATGCTCACGCCTAGATACCATGGACATTTTACTTGTGGATTCGATACTCGCGTATAGGCTTTAATGGACACTTTACTCGTAGATTCGATGCTCGCGTATAGGTTTCAATGGAGACTTTACTCGTAGATTCGATGCTCACGCCTAGATACCATGGACATTTTACTTGCGGATTCGATGCTCGCGTATAGGTTTCAATGGAGACTTTACTCGTAGATTCGATGCTCACGCCTAGATACCATGGACATTTTACTTGCGGATTCGATGCTCACGTATAGGTTTTAATGGACACTTTACTCGTAGATTCGATGTTCGCACCTAGATACCATGGACATTTTACTTGCGGATTCGATGCTCGCGTATAGGTTTTAATGGACACTTTACTCGTAGATTCGATGTTCGCGCCTAGATACCATGGACATTTTACTTGCGGATTCGATGCTCGCGTATAGGTTTTTTAATGGACACTTTACTCGTAGATTCGATGTTCGCCCCTAGATACCATGGACATTTTACTTGTGGATTCGATGCTCG
Source organism: Hymenochirus boettgeri (assembly GCA_019447015.1). Lineage (NCBI taxonomy): Eukaryota > Metazoa > Chordata > Amphibia > Anura > Pipidae > Hymenochirus > Hymenochirus boettgeri. Next base: position 1,712,564 of record CM033470.1, read on the forward strand.
CGTATAGGCTTTAATGGACACTTTACTCGTAGATTCGATGCTCGCGCCTAGATACCATGGACATTTTACTTGCGGATTCGATGCTCGCGTATAGGTTTTAATGGACATTTTACTCGTGTTTTCGATGTTCGCCCTAGATACCATGGACATTTTACTCGTAGATTCAATGCTCGCGTATAGGTTTTAATGGACACTTTACTCATAGATTCGATGCTCGCGTATAGGTTTTAATGGACACTTTACTCGTAGATTCGATGTTCGCGCCTAGATACCATGGACATTTTACTTGCGGATTCGATGCTCGCGTATAGGTTTTAATGGACACTTTACTCGTGGATTCGATGTTCGCGCCTAAATACCATGGACATTTTACTTGCGGATTCGATGCTCGCGTATAGGTTTTAATGGACACTTTACTCGTGGATTCGATGTTCGCGCCTAGATACCATGGACATTTTACTTGCGGATTCGATGCTCGCGTATAGGTTTTAATGGACACTTTACTCGTAGATTCGATGTTCGCGCCTAGATACCATGGACATTTTACTTGCGGATTCGATGCTCGCGTATAGGTTTTAATGGACATTTTACTCGTGGATTCGATGTTCGCGCCTAGATACCATGGACATTTTACTCGTAGATTCAATGCTCGCGTATAGGTTTTAATGGACACTTTACTCATAGATTCGATGCTCGCGTATAGGTTTTAATGGACACTTTACTCGTAGATTCGATGTTCGCAGCTAGATACCATGGACTTTTTACTTGCGATTCGATGCTCGCGTATAGGTTTTAATGGACATTTTACTCGTGATTCGAGTTCGCGCCTAGATACCATGGACATTTTACTCGTAGATTCAATGCTCGCGTATAGGTTTTAATGGACACTTTACTCGTAGATTCGATGTTCGCACCTAGATACCATGGACATTTTACTTGCGGATTCGATGCTCCGCGTATTAGTTTTTAATTGGACATTTTACCTCTTAGATTCGATGTTCGCCCTAGACAACCATGTACATTTTACTTCGGATTCGATGTTCGCGTATAGGTTTTAATGGACACTTTCACTCGTAGATTCGATGTTCACGCCTAGATACCATGGACATTTTACTACTTGCGGATTCGATGCTCGCGTATAGGTTTTAATGGACACTTTACCTCGTAGATTTGATGTTCGCGCCTAGATACCATGGACATTTTTACTCCCGGATTCGATGCTCGCGTATAGGTTTTAATGGACACTTAACTCGTAGATTCGATGTTCACGCCTAGATACCATGGACATTTTACTTCGGATTCGATGCTCGCGTATAGGTTTTAATGGACACTTTACTCGTAGATTCGATGTTCACCCTGATCCATGGACACTTTACTCGTAGATTCGATTGTCACGCCTAGATACCATGGACATTTTACTTGCGGATTCGATGCTCGCGTATAGGTTTTTAATGGACATTTTACTCGTGGATTCGATGTTCGCACCTAGATACCATGGACTTTTACTTGCGGATTCGATGTGCGCGTATAGGTTTTAATGGACACTTTACTCGTAGATTCGATGTTCACGCCTAGATACCATGGACATTTTACTTGCGGATTCGATGCTCGCGTATAGGTTTTAATGGACATTTTACTCATGGATTCGATGTTCGCACCTAGATACCATGGACATTTTACTTGCGGATTCGATACTTGCGTATAGGGTTTAATGGACACTTTACTCGTAGATTCGATGTTCGTACCTAGGTACCATGGACATTTTACTTGCGGATTCGATGCTCGCGTATAGGTTTTAATGGACACTTTACTCGTAGATTCGATGTTCGCGCCTAGATACCATGGACATTTTACTTGCGGATTCGATGCTTGCGTATAGGGTTTAATGGACACTTTACTCGTAGATTCGATGTTCGCACCTAGATACCATGGACATTTTATTGCGGATTCGATGCTCGCTGTATAGGTTTTTAATGGACACTTTACTCGTAGATTCGATGTTCGCTCCTAGATACCATGGACATTTTACTTGTAGATTCGATGCTCGCGTATAGGTTTTAATGGACACTTTACTCGTAGATTCGATGTTCGCTCCTAGATACCATGGACATTTTACTCACAGATTCAATGCTCGCGTATAGGTTTTAATGGACATTTTACTCGTAGATTCGATGTTTGCGCCTAGATACCATGGACATTTTACTCGCGGATTCGATGCTCGCGTATAGGTTTTAATGGACACTTTACTCGTAGATTCGATGTTTGCACCTAGATACCATGGACATTTTACTCGCGGTTTCGATGCTCGCGTATAGGTTTTAATGGACACTTTACTCGTAGATTCGATGTTTGCACCTAGATACCATGTACATTTAACTTGCGGATTCGATGCTCGCGTATAGGGTTTAATGTACACTTTACTCGTAGATTCGATGTTCGCACCTAGATACCATGGACATTTTACTTGCGGATTCGATGCTCGCGTATAGGGTTTAATGTACACTTTACTCGTAGATTCGATGTTCGCACCTAGATACCATGGACATTTACTCGCGGATTCGATGCTCGCGTATAGGTTTTAATGGACACTTTACCTCGTAGATTCGATTTTCGCGCCTAATACCATGGACATTTTACTTGCGGATTCGATGCTCGCGTATAGTTTTATGGACACTTTACTCGTAATTCGATGTTCGCGCCTAGATACCATGGACATTTTACTTGCGGATTCGATGCTCGCGTATAGGTTTTAATGGACACTTTACTCGTAGTTCGTTTTTGCGCCTAGATACCATGGACATTTTACTCGCGATTCGATGCTCCGTATAGGTTTTAATGGACACTTAACTCGTAGATTCGATGTTTGCACTCTGATACCATGGACATTTTACTCGCGGATTCGATGCTCGCGTATAGGTTTTAATGGACACTTTACTCGTAGATTCGATTTTCGCACCTAGATACCAGGACATTTTACTTGTGGATTCGATCTCTCGCGTATAGGTTTTAATGGACACCTTACTCGTAGATTCGTGTTCGCCACTAGATACCATGGACATTTTACCTTGCGGATTCGATTGCTCGCGTATAGTTTTAATGGACACTTTACTCGTAGATTCGATGTTCGCGCCTAGATACCATGGACTTTTTTACTTGCGGATTTGATGCTCGCGTATGAGGTTTTTAATGGACACTTTACTCGTAGATTCGATGTTCGCCCTATATACCATGGACATTTTTACTTGCGGATTCGATGCTCGCGTATAGGTTTTATGGACACTTTACTCGTAGATTCGATGTTCGCGCCTAGATACCATGGACATTTTACTTGCGGATTTGATGCTCGCGTATAGGTTTTAATGGACCTTTACTCGTAGATTCGATGTTCGCGCCTAGATACCATGGACATTTTACTTGCGGATTCGATGCTCGCGTATAGGTTTTAATGGACACTTTACTCGTAGATTCGATGCTCGCGCCTAGATACCATGGACATTTTACTCACAGATTCAATGCTCGCGTATAGGCTTTAATGGACAGTTAAAAGCCAATCGTAGATTCGATGCTCGCGCCTAGATACCATGGACATTTTACTTGCGGATTCGATGCTCGCGTATAGGTTTTTATGGACACTTTACTCGTAGATTCGATGTTCGCGCCTAGATACCATGGACATTTTACTTGCGGATTTGATGCTCGCGTATAGGTTTTAATGGACACTTTACTCGTAGATTCGATGTCCGCCCCTAGATACCATGGACATTTTACTTGCGGATTCGATGCTTGCGTATAGGTTTTAATGGACACTTTACTCGTAGATTCGATGCTCGCGCCTATATACCAGGACATTTTACTCACAGATTCATGATCTCGCGTATAGGCTTTAATGGACAGTTAAAAGCCAATCGTAGATTCGATGTTCGCGCCTAGATACCATGGACATTTTACTTGCGGATTCGATGCTCGCGTATAGGTTTTAATGGACATTTTACTCGTGGATTCGATGTTCGCGCCTAGATACCATGGACATTTTACTTGCGGATTCGATGCTCGCGTATAGGTTTTAATGGAGACTTTACTCGTAGATTCGATGCTCGCGCCTAGATACCATGGACATTTTACTTGCGGATTCGATGCTCGCGTATAGGTTTTAATGGACACTTTACTCGTGGATTCGATGTTCGCGCCTAGATACCATGGACATTTTACTTGCGGATTCGATGCTCGCGTATAGGTTTTAATGGACACTTTACTCGTAGATTCGATTGTTGCACCTAGATACCATGGACATTTTTCCTCGCGGATTCGATGCTCGCGTATAGGTTTTAATGGACATTTTACTCATAGATCGATGTTTGCGCCTAGATACCATGGACATTTTACTTTGCGGATTCGATGCTCGCGTATAGGTTTTAAATGGACACTTTACTCGTAGATTCGATGTTGCGCCTAGATACCATGGACATTTTACTTGCGGATTCGATGCTCGCGTATAGGTTTTAATGGACACTTTACTCGTAGATTCGATGTTCGCTCCTAGATACCATGGACATTTTACTTGCGGATTCGATGCTCGCGTATAGGTTTTAATGGACACTTTACTCGTAGATTCGCTGTTCGCGCCTAGATACCATGGACATTTTACTTGCGGATTCGATGCTCGCGTATAGGTTTTAATGGACACTTTACTCGTAGATTCGATGTTCGCGCCTAGATACCATGGACATTTTACTTGCGGATTCGATGCTCGCGTATAGGTTTTAATGGACACTTTACTCGTAGATTCGATGTTTGCGCCTAGATACCATGGACATTTACTCGCGGATTCGATGCTCGCGTATAGGTTTTAATGGACACTTTACTCGTAGATTCGATGTTTGCACCTAGATACCTGTACATTTTACTCGCGGATTCGATGCTCGCGTATAGGTTTTAATGGACACTTTACTCGTAGATTCGATGTTTCGCACCTAGATACCATGGACATTTTACTCGCTGGATTCGATGCTCGCGTATAGTTTTAATGGACACTTTACTCGTAGATTCGATGTTCGCGCCTAGACAACCATGTACATTTTACTTGCGGATTCGATGTTCGCGTATAGGTTTTAATGGACACTTTACTCGTAGATTCATGTTCACCGCCTAGATACCATGGACATTTTACTTGCGGATTCGATGCTCGCGTATAGGTTTTAATAGACACTTTACTCGTAGATTCGATGTTCGCACCTAGATACCATGGACATTTTACTTGTGGATTCGATGCTCGCGTATAGGTTTTAATGGACACTTTACTCGTAGATTCGATGTTCGCACCTAGATACCATGGACATTTTACTTGCGGATTCGATGCTCGCGTATAGGTTTTAATGGACACTTTACTCGTAGATTCGATGTTCGCGCCTAGACACCATGTACATTTTACTTGCGGATTCGATGTTCGCGTATAGGTTTTAATGGACACTTTACTCGTAGATTCGATGTTCACGCCTAGATACCATGGACATTTTACTTGCGGATTCGATGCTCACGTATAGGTTTTAATGGAAACTTTACTCGTAGATTCGATGTTCACGCCTAGATACCATGGACATTTTACTTGCGGATTCGATGCTCGCGTATAGGTTTTAATGGACACTTTACTCGTAGATTCGATGTTCGCACCTAGATACCATGGACATTTTACTTGCGGATTCGATGCTCGCGTATAGGTTTTAATGGACACTTTACTCGTAATTCGATGTTCGCACCTAGATACCATGGACATTTTACTCACGGATTTGATGCTCGCGTATAGTTTTTAATGGACACTACTCGTAGATTCGATGTTCGCACCTAGATACCATGGACATTTTACTCGCGGATTTGATGCTCGCGTATAGGCTTTAATGGACACTTACTCGTAGATTCGATGTTCGCACCTAGATACCATGGACATTTTACTTGCGGATTTGATGCTCGCGTATAGGCTTTAATGGACACTTTACTCGTAGATTCGATGTTCGCACCTAGATACCATGGACATTTTACTTGCGGATTTGATGCTCGCGTATAGGCTTTAATGGACACTTTACTCGTAGATTCGATGTTCGCACCTAGATACCATGGACATTTTACTTGCGGATTTGATGCTCGCGTATAGGTTTTAATGGACACTTTACTCGTAGATTCGATGTTCGCACCTAGATACCATGGACATTTTACTTGTGGATTCGATGCTCGCGTATAGGTTTTAATGGACACTTTACTCGTAGATTCGATGTTCGCACCTAGATACCATGGACACTTTACTTGTGGATTCGATGCTCGCGTATAGGCTTTAATGGACACTTTACTCTGTAGATTCGATGTTCGCACCCTAATACCATGGACATTTTACTTGCGATTTGATGCTCGCGTATGGTTTTAATGGACACTTAACTCGAGATTCGATGTTCGCACCTAGATACCATGGACATTTTACTTGCGGATTTGATGCTCGCGTATAGGTTTTAATGGACACTTTACTCGTAGATTCGATGTTCGTGCCTAGACACCATGTACATTTTACTTGCGGATTCGATGCTCGCGTATAGGTTTTAATGGACACTTTACTCGTAGATTCGATGCTCGCGCCTAGATACCATGTACATTTTACTTGTGGATTCGATGTTGGCGTATAGGCTTTAATGGACACTTTACTCGTAGATTCGATGTTCACGCCTAGATACCATGGACATTTTACTTGCGGATTCGATGCTCGCGTATAGGTTTTAATGGACACTTTACTCGTAGATTCGATGTTCGCGCCTAGATACCATGACATTTTACTCACGGATTCGATGCTCGCGTATAGGTTTTAATGGACACTTTCTCGTAATATTGATGTTTGCACCTAGATACCATGGACATTTTACTCGTGGATTCGATGCTCGCGTATAGGTTTTAATGGACACTTTACTCGTAGATTCGATGTTTGGCACCTAGATACATGGACATTTTACTCACGGATTCGATGCTCGCGTATAGGTTTTAATGGACACTTTACTCGTAGATTCGATGTTCGCACCTATATACCATGGACATTTTACTCACGGATTCGATGCTCGCGTATAGGTTTTAATGGACACTTTACTCGTAGATTCGATGTTTGCACCTAGATACCATGGACATTTTACTCGTGGATTCGATGCTCACGTATAGGTTTTAATGGACACTTTACTCGTAGATTCGATGTTTGCACCTAGATACCATGGACATTTTTACTCGCGGATTCGAGCTCACGTAAGGTTTTTAATGGACACTTTACTCACAGGATTCGATGTTCGCGCCTAGATATCATGGACATTTACTGCGGATTCGATGCTCGCTATAGGTTTTAATGGACACTTTACTCGTAGATTCGATGTTTGCGCCTAGATAACCATGGACATTTTACTTGCGGATTTGATGCTCGCGTATAGGTTTAATGGACACTTTATCCGTAGATTCGATGTTCGCCCCTAGATACCATGGACATTTTACTTGCGGATTCGATGCTTGCGTATAGGTTTTAATGGACACTTTACTCGTAGATTCGATGCTCGCGCCTAGATACCATGGACATTTTACTCCAGATTCAATGCTCGCGTATAGCTTTTGGACAGTTAAAAGCCAATCGTAGATTCGATGCTCGCGCCCAGATACCATGGACATTTTACTTGCGGATCGATGCTCGCGTATAGGTTTTTAATGGAACATTTACTCGTAGATTGATTTCGTGCCGATACCATGGACATTTTACTTGCGGATTTATGAGCGCGTATAGGTTTTAATGGACACTTTACGTAGATTCGATGTTCGCCCCTAGATACCGGACATTTTACTTGCGGATTAGATGCTTGCGTATAGGTTTTAATGGACACTTTACTCGTAGATTCGATGCTCGCGCCTAGATACCATGGACATTTTACTCACAGATTCAATGCTCGCGTATAGGCTTTAATGGAATTAAAAGCCAATCGTAGATCGTGCTCGCGCCTAGTATCCCATGGACATTTTACTTGCGGATTCGATGCTCGCCGTATAGGTTTTAATGGACACTTTACTCGTAGATTCGATGTTCGCGCGCCTAGATACCATGGACATTTTACTTGCGGATTCGATGCTCGCGTATAGGTTTTAATGAGACTTTACTCGTAGATTCGATGCTCGCGCCTAGATACCATGGACATTTTACTTGCGGATTCGATGCTCGCGTATAGGTTTTAATGGAGACTTTACTCGTAGATTCGTATGTTCGCGCCTAGATACCATGGACATTTACTTGCGGATTCGATGCTCGCGTATAGGTTTTAATGGACATTTTACTTGTGGATTCGATTTCGCGCCTAGATACCATGGACATTTTACTGGCGGATTCGATGCTCGCTAATAGGTTTTAATGGAGACTTTATCGCGTAATTCGATGCTCGCGCCTAGATACCATGGACATTTTACTTGCGGATTTGATGCTCGCGTATAGGTTTTATTGGAGACTTTACTCGTAGATTCGATGTTCGTGCCTAGATACCATGGACATTTTACTTGCGGATTCGATGCTCGCTTATAGGTTTTAATGGAGACTTTACTCGTAGATTCGATGTTCGCGCCTGATACCATGGACATTTTTACTTGCGGATCCGATGCTCGCGTATAGTTTTAATGGACACTTTACTACTCGTAATTCGAGTTTGCGCCTAGATCCATGTACATTTTACTTGTGGATTCGTGCTCCGCGTATAGTTTTAATGGACACTTTACTCGTAGATTCGATGCTCGCCCTAGATACCATGTACATTTTACTTGTGGATTCGATGCTCGCGTATAGGCTTTAATGGACACTTTACTCGTAGATTCTTGCTCGCGCCTAATACCATGGACATTTTACTTGTGGATTCGATGCTCGCGTATAGGCTTTAATGGACACTTTACTCGTAGATTCGATGCTCGCGCCTAGATACCATGGACATTACTTACTGTGGATTCGATGCTCGCGTATAGGCTTTAATGGACACTTTACTCGTAGATTCGATGTTCGTCCTAGATACCATGGACATTTTACTTGCGGATCGATGCTCGCTTACAGGTTTTAATGGAGACTTTACTCGTAGATTCGATGTTCGCGCCTAGATACCATGGACATTTTACTTGCGATTCGATGCTCGCGTATGGTTTTAATGGACACTTTATTCATAGATTCGATGCTCCGCGCCTAGATACCATGGACATTTTACTTGTGGATTCGATGCTCGCGTATAGGCTTTAATGGACACTTTACTCGTAGATTCGATGCTCGCTCCTAGATACCATGGACATTTTACTCGCGGATTCGATGCTTGCGTATAGGTTCTAATGGACACTTTACTCGTAGATTCGATGCTCGCGCCTAGATACCATGGACATTTTACTTGTGGATTCGATGCTCGCGTATAGGTTTTAATGGACACTTTACTCGTAGATTCGATGCTCGCGCCTAGATACCATGTACATTTTACTCGTGGATTCGATGTTCGTGTATAGCTTTAATGGACACTTTACTCTTAGATTCGATGTTCGCGCCTAGATACCATGGACATTTTACTTGTGGATTCGATGCTCCGTATAGGCTTTAATGGACACTTTACTCGTAGATTCGATGCTCGCGCCTAGATACCATGGACTTTTACTTGTGGATTCGATGCTCGCGTAAGGTTTAATGGCACTTTACTCGTAGATTCGATGTTCGCACCTAGAACCATGGACATTTTACTTGCGGATTCGATGTCTCGCGTATAGGCTTTAATGGACACTTACTCGTAGATTCGATGCTCGCGCCTAGATACCATGTACATTTACTTGCGGATTCGATGCTCGCGTATAGGTTTTAATGGACACTTTACTCGTAGATTCGATATTCGCGCTACGATACCATGGACTTTTACTTGTGGATTCGATGCTCGCGTATAGGCTTTAATGGACACTTTACTCGTAGATTCGATGCTCGCGCCTAGATACCATGTACATTTTACTTGCAGATTCGATGCTCGCGTATAGGTTTTAATGGACACTTTACTCGTAGATTCGATGTTCGCACCTAGATACCATGGACATTTTACTTGCGGATCCGATGCTCGCGTTTAGGTTTTAATGGACACTTTACTCGTAGATTCGATGTTCGCACCTAGATACCATGGACATTTTACTTGCGGATCCGATGCTCGCGTTAGGTTTTAATGGACACTTTACTCGTAGATTCGATGTTCGCGCCTAGGTACCATGGACATTTTACTTGCGGATTCGATGCTCGTGTATAGGTTTTAATGGACACTTTACTCGTGGATTCGATGCTCAAAACAGTCGAACATTTGATATTTATCGAAAGTCCGAAAATATCAAAATCCGTGTCCGGGTTAGTTCGAGAAGTCCGAATTTGTTCGAATTCGAATAGTTCGGTTCGAACTCGGGTTTGAACGAATTATATATCCCAGTATATATATCCCAGTTTATATATCCCAGTATATATATCCCAGTATATATATCCCAGTTTATATATCCCAGTATATATATCCGTTTATTATCCCATTTATATATCCCAGTATATATATCCCATCTCCCAGTTTATATATCCCATTATATATATCCCAGTTTATATATCCCAGTTTATATTCCCGTTTTATATATCCCGTTTATATCCACCCAGTTTATATATCCCATTTGATATACCCAGTATATATATCCCATTTTATATCCCGTTTAATATCCCAGTATATATATCCAGTATATATATACCCAGTATATATATACCAGTTTATATATCCCAGTTTATATATCCCAGTATATACATCCCAGTATATATATATCCCAGTTTATATATCCCAGTATATATATCCCAGTATATATATCCCAGTTTTATATACCCAGTTTATATTCCCAGTATAATCCCAGTTTAGATATATCCAGTATATATATCCATTATATAAATCCCAGTTTATATATCCCAGTATATATATCCCAGATTTTATATATCCGTTATATCCCAGTTATATATCCCAGTTATATAATCCCAGTATATATATACCAGTTTATATATCCCAGTTTATATATCCCAGTATATACATCCCAGTATATATATATATATATCCCAGTATATATATCCCAGTATATATATCCCAGTATATATATCCCAGTTTATATATCCCAGTATATATATCCCAGTTTATATATCCCAGTTTATATATCCCAGTTTATATATCCCAGTTTATATATCCCAGTATATATATCCCAGTATATATATCCCAGTATATATATCCCAGTATATATATCCCAGTTTATATATCCCAGTATATATATCCCAGTATATATCCCAGTTTATATATCCCAGTATATCCCGTTTATATATCCCAGTATTATATCCCAGTATATATATCCCAGTTTATATATCCCAGTATATATATCCCAGTATATATATCCCAGTTATATATAAATCCCAGTATATATATCCCAGTTTATATATATCCCAGTTATATATCCCGTTTTATATATCCCAGTATATATATCCCAGTATATATATCCCAGTTTATATATCCCAGTTTATATAACCCAGTATATATATCCCAGTATATATATCCCAGTATATATATCCCAGTATATATATCCCAGTTTATATATCCCAGTATATATATCCCAGTTTATATATCCCAGTATATATAACCCAGTATATATATCCAGTATATATTCCAGTATATATCCCAGTAATATATCCCAGTATATATATCCCAGTTTATATATCCCAGTATATATATCCCGTTTATAATCCCCGTATATATATCCCAGTTTATATATCCCAGTATATATATCCCAGTATATATATATCTCCAGTTTATATATCCCAGTATATATATCCCAGTTTATATATCCCAGTATACGTATATATCGCCAGTATATATACCCAGTATTATATATCCCAGTATATATATCCCAGTATTATATCCCATTATATATACCCCAGTATATATATCCCAGTTTATATATCCCCGTTATATATCCAGTATATAATATCCCAGTATATATATCCCATATATATATCCCAGAATATATCCAGTATATATATCCCAGTACCAGTTATATATCCCAGTATATATATCCCAGTATATATATCCCAGTTTATATATCCCAGTATATATAACCCAGTATATATATCCCAGTATATATATCCCAGTATATATATCCCAGTATATATAACCAGTATATATATCCCAGTATATATATCCCAGTATATATAACCCAGTATATATACCCCAGTATATATCCCAGTATATATATCCCAGTATATATATCCCAGTATATATATCCCAGTTTATATATCCCAGTATATATAACCAGTATATATCCCAGTAATATTTATCCCAGATATATAACCCAGTATATATATCCCAGTATATATATAACCCAGTATATATATATCCCAGTATATATATCCCAGTATATATCCCAGTATATATATCCCAGTATATATATCCCAGTATATATATCCCAGTATATATATCCCAGTTTATATATCCCAGTATATATAACCCAGTATATATATCCCAGTATATATAACCCAGTATATATATCCCAGTATATATATCCCAGTTTATATATCCCAGTTTATATATCCCAGTATATATATCCCAGTATATATATAACCCAGTATATATATCCCAGTATATATATCCCAGTATATATAACCCAGTATATATATCCCAGTATATATCCCAGTATATATATCCCAGTATATATATCCCAGTATATATATCCCAGTGTATATATAACCCAGTATATATATCCCAGTATAATTTGTTGTGTGTCTTTAGTGGTTTGTAATTTATATGGAATGTGTTTTTAGAAGGAACATAAATAAATTCCCCAATATATGAATTTATTTGTTTCCCATTTATAAAAATGGTGTCTAGTTATTTTTTGTTTGTTTTTTTCTTGTATGTTCATGTAAATTCTTATTGATGATTGTGTCTCATTGATTTTATAATAAGAAATATTGCTGAATGGGTTTGTTACGTTTTTAACCGCTGATAGTGACTTTTCTGGGTTCGTTAGTATTAATATCATCAGGGGTTAATCTTGTGATCGTTTGTGGTGACTTTTATTTCATGTATCTGGTTGTGTTTCCTTATTAATTGTGCGAAAGGTTCCATTAGAAAGGGATAAGTTTCTGCCTTTCCTTTATCACAGATCTTTTCATAAAGATACATTATTTCTGTCCCTATTATTATGTAGAGTATAATTGGTCAATATGTATAATCAGTATCTCCACCTTCCTATATATACGGTTAATAAACATTATAAACTAAATCACATATAACTATATTAACTTTAAACTAACAGTGGTGTTAGAGTCCAAGTAACCTTGATCTTCCTGTAACAGGGAATAAGGTCTTTTCCATTAGTTGGTTTGAATGTTTCTTATACAGTATTACTCCAATAGAGTCGACCAATAGAGTCGTTATATACCTTATCCAAGGTAATGGGAATTTGGTTTTGTAGGAGACGTTCAATATGGGACTGATCAGGTTTTTTCCATGTTTCTTGGGGTCTTTTTCCTTTTGTTGGACTGTTGGGTGAAGATTTGTGTAGCCCCCACGTGGTTAGTAGGTTTTTCCCTCATCCAGAGGTGTAATAGTGTGGATTACTAGTTATTAGTGAATAGGAAATCCCGTCTATAGGGAATATTGATTGAGTGTAGAATATTGGTTATTGGAAGTAGAATTGATAAAGGTGATAAATCAGCATAGAATTGGATTCTGGAATATTGTGATGGCAGTTACTATATGGGGGTCCGAGGGCCCTTTACTATATGGGGGTCCGAGGGCCCTTTACTATATGGGGGTCAGAGGGCCCTTTACTATATGGGGGTCCGAGGGCCCTTTACTATATGGGGGTCCGAGGGCCCTTTACTATATGGGGGTCTACATTTTACTTGCGGATTCGATGATCGTGTATAGGCTTTAATGGACCCTTTACATGCGGATTCGATGCTCGAACGGTCGAACATTCGATATTTATCGAAAGTCCGAAAATATCAAAAATCCGCGTCCGGGATAGTTCGCGAAGTCTGAATTTGTTCGAATTCGAATAGTTCGGCTCGAACTTGGGTTCAAGTTCTAGTCCATCTCTAGTGGCCTCCTTTGAGCATGTGTGAGCTCAGAGAGGGGAAAACCTTTTGAGAGAAAGAAGAGGAGAAGAATATTTTGCTGTATAACATGTCTGCTGTCGAGCTTTCTATTGTGGTTTTGGTGGTGATTCCCCTTTATATAATTGTTAATATGAGGACATGCCCTTTAAACTCTGCGTTTAAGCAATATTTAGATTGTTGGGTACTGCTGTAAAGTAGCGGAATCGTTCGGGGGGGTCCTGATACCAAGCACAACTCAAAGCTGTTCACACCCGATTGCCAAAAACGTGTTCTGACAAATGTGACATTGTCAAATGAAAGCCACGCAATCTTATTCACACGTCAAAACACGGGAGGGATTGGAATACGGACGCGCGGATAGTAAACGGTATACATGTGTGCTGGCAGTCTTTGTGCCAGTGTTGGCCACAATTCATAAACCAGCCAGACCTGCCACGTTTTTTTTTAACAGGGAAGAATCTTCTCCTGTCACTGCCAAGCCAGCCAATGTGTTTTCTTTCCTCTGATCGATGTGTCATCTCTGAGACCGGATAAGGATAGCTTCCTCAACATTGCTTTCTACCGATTAAAGGATAAGTAAGCTGCTCTCTCAATTTAATCTTATAATGTCTACTCTGAAGCTTCCCCTTTAAATCCAAGGTTTCAAATGCAAACAGACAAATGTGCAATATATTTTTTATACCTACAATGGTGACCGTGGGATTATGTCACTACCAATCAGAGCTGGAAGATATAAACAGGAAAAGGTCGATCGTGTGATAATGTCACAGGCACACAGTAAATACACAGCCAATCAGAGCCCAACATAATAGGTTAAGGGTTACAAGAAAATAAAAAGTGGATGGACACATTGGACCCAGTGATCAGTAAGTAGATGGGTGTCTTGGACCTAGTTATCAGTAAGTAGATGGGTGTCTTGGACCTAGTGATCAGTAAGTAGATGGGTGTCTTGGACCTAGTGATCAGTAAGTAGATGGGTGTCTTGGACCTAGTGATCAGTAAGTAGATGGGTGTCTTGGACCTAGTGATCAGTAAGTAGATGGGTGTCTTGGACCTAGTGATCAGTAAGTAGATGGGTGTCTTGGACCCAGTGATCAGTAAGTAGATGGGTGTCTTGGGCCGAATAGGAGCAGCAGACCAGGGATCACTGTGAAGACTGGAATTCCTCAGGCCTACTGATTAACACTGCAATGAATCTCTCCCACCTCCTTTCCACCCACAGATCCTGTTCCTTTCTCCTGTATCTCCTGCTGCTGTGAAGCTTTTAATAGACCAGAGGTTTTCTGAGGTCAGTGCAGTGAGGCAGGAATGTAGCACTGAATGTTTTCATGCTTGTAATGCAAAGATTGTATAAGTTACTATGTATAGAGCTGGAATTGTGAAACCACGTGGGCTCTTTCTGCTGGGAATGAATGAGTAAGCGTAAGATGGTGCGTACATACTGCTTCCCCTGTGATCACATCTGTGTCAGGTGTTTTTAACTACCAATAAAGTCAGAGACTGGACTATACAGGCAACTTTGTACATGGCAAGTTCAGGTCCACCAGAACCTCCAGAGAGTTACATGACAGTGGACATGGACAATGGAATAAACATGGCAGCTCCATACTATTTGTATAAATAGAAAAAAGATATTTGAATGACAACATATTTTACTTGACTTACAGCCCAGAAACTGCTACACAGATAACACCAGTGTGATGTCGGCCAAACCTTTTACTGCAAATACAAGTTACTTCACTCCTTCCTCCTTATTTACACAGTGAGATACAAAGTATCAATTTCTCGCCTCTCTGTCTGGATGAATCACACTGAGCGTGTCTGAACTCAGTGAGTAGGGCTTGACTTTACACAGGCGTATATCTCTGGTTAGAAATTACTTAGGAACACAAGCGCTATGTTGTTTAAGTCTGGGCTTCTGCTTTAAGCCTTTACAGTCAACTTAATGGAACGTGAGTGCCGCATTTTTCCGGTGGTATCACGCGGATGATTCTGCCACATTTAGCAGCAGATTGTGAGCTATTGTGATCACAGGACACCCCGCGTGTGATATTGCTGTATTATTTAATAACAGAGTCTGCACACAATGCGATCTATAATCAGATGTAACGTGGATACGTCGCTAACCTTTTTATAAAGTAATTACGATCTGCTATATTGTCGCACGTCGGCTCTGAGAGATTTCTTAGGTGCCATCTGTTTCCCACTGTAATTATTTAATGGGTGAAACCTCCTCCTCGCACTGTTGATGTAAAATAAGGAAGGAAGCTTTAAAATGATTATTTGTCAGGCAGGGGGACAGCACAACGTAAAGTCTCTCCGCACACATCCTGGACCGTGCAACTTACTAAACTCCCAGAACACAACGTCAAAAGGTGGAATTTGGATAGAAGAACAACACACACCAAACCAATGTATCTTAGGAGCTTTAGGAACAGTCAACTCCCTTAATTTATTCCATGTGTTCATTGTTTACTCGCTGTATTTTTATATCAAATCACTCTATCTACGAACTGAAATCTCGGGCCATCCCAGTTGGACAATAGACTATTCCTTCTTAAGATGATTATAATGGTAGTTTATGTGCATGCTGGGTATTTCTGTGGCAGGTGATTATAACAAACTCACATGCACAAAGTACCTTTTTGGCTCAAAGCATTTCCCCATTATCAAGACATTATGTTATCCAGCTGCTGTGTGGGAAACCTTAGGAGCCCATATAACAGTCTCTTGCAATGGCGTGAGGGGTTTTGGGTAAATAATCCGGCGGTTGGAAAGGCTATAATGTATTAGAATAGAGGAGCAGGGCGATAAGCTCTCCTCATTAGGTTTCTTTATTACATTTCCAGTATTTGCATAACAGAGACAAAAATGTTCTAGATACACAGATACCATTACATATGGTGTAAAAAGATCACTGGTTGCTAAAGGGTTAAACCCCCAAATCCTACATTCACAAATGCAAGAAAGAGGAATTGCCAACCTGCTTGCTGCTGAATCAAGAGGAATTAAACGTTGTTGCTGGGGGGGTATTTATAGTGACATTGCAATTAAACCTTTATGGCCTATGACACACACTACTAGTATAGTGAAGCATTTTCCCTCTGGATATAATTTACCCAACACTGAAGGGAGTGTGGTGGGCGACAGAAAAACAGGAAATGTGACAGTGGGACTGCAATGTGTGTTATTACCCTAAAATATGAACATAGTAATGATCCGGAAGATCCTGGACAGATTGCAAACAAGTCATCCTGGGAAACACCTAAGTATAATCCTCCATAGTGGGGAACTTCCCTCTCTGCAAGGTATCCTGTCACCTTTTATTGCCTTGAGAAGGAAGCTGGCAGTGTATTCTATTGAATTGTAGTAAGTCAGGGACTTTTAACTGCAATAATACCCAACTGTAGGAAACTTTAGCCTGCAAACCCTGAATCAGCAATAAAAAAACAGCCTGTACCGAGGGGGCGGGGTTTCACAAAAGTATCCAATCTCTCAATTGAGTGGTGGAGTTTTTCTATAAGGCCCTCCCATGCGGAACTGGCCTATACTTATTATTCCTGACATACATTTTCCAGCCTGCAAATAAGTCACAGAATGCAAGTCACTGGTTGCAGCCTGTCTAAGGCACAAACAATGCATCTATGGATAGAGGGAGGGAGATAATGATCCAAAACGGCAGCTTCAGTCATGGACTACAACTCCCAGCATCCCTTACAGGCCTTTAGGTTGACAGTGACCTTGAATGAATGAAAAGTGATTAGGAAATAAAATACATTTGCAGGTGATGTTATGGAGCTTGGGGGTTTTACTTCTCCTTAGCACCATTAATCTAAGTGATATGATGTCATCGCGGTTACCGTGTGTTACGGGAAAATGGAAATTGATGGGTTTTGTGAGATCATAAACCACAGGATTGGATTGTACTGGTCTGGAGGGTGCTGGAAAACCAGAGAGACCTGGCACAAAGGAAGGAAACCAATCCCCAGTCTTGTTTTACTCTGGTGGATTAGTGCGGTCGTTAATTACCTTTCCTTCACGCCTAGTGCCTGCCAATTACATTTCTACCAGAGTTAACCGCACTTTGCTATTAACCCCCTCTCTGTTAGGGAGGAAACAGCCGAACAGTACCCCTAACCCCTTTGTACTCATTGTATTCTGGGATAGTAGTGACCAATCAGAAACGTATATCTAAAAAAACTATGACTGCAACATTCTGATTGGCTGTGCTGCACGACCTTTAAATTGTGTTAAACGATACACTTACATCCCCCCAAAAAAACTCATTATATATTGTAACTAATTTCAACTCCCCCCCCAGCCCTCACCTCTATAAAGAGATCTGCTTCCCTGCACTTCATGTACATTGGCTGCTATTGTAAGGGCTTGGATTTTTCCATGGTTTGTGGTCTCATTCATTTAAATCAGGGATGTAGTAGGCTAAACTATGTGGAACAGGGTTTATCAGTGTGTATTCTACAGCAATGCATTCTGGGAATTGTATGGTTATACAGAGTTGCATGACTGGTCCTATTGTTCAATGCACTGAGCTACTTGTGGGCTTGTCCCCAGGACACACTGAACTCCAGCCACCAGCTGCCCCGAGTGCTCTATGCTGCCCCCATTGGTTTTCCATTGTCTTACAGCAGTAACTAGTTCTTTCTTACAACACATTTTATTGCCAAGATACTGCTTTATACATTTATATACATGTATGTATACAGTCATACATATAGCATAACACATACACATATCTATACATTCTTATAAACATTTATATATGTACCTATACATTCATATGCTCATTATACACATACATACATACATACATACATACATACCTATACATTCACACATACATACATACATACATACATACATCATATACAAATACCTATACATCATACATATATCATACACACATATCAATAAATTTATACATACATCATACACATATCTATGTATCTATATATTCATACATACATCATACACATACCTATACATCATACAGATGCCTATAAATTCACTTGTACATTTTACACATATATGTGTACCCATACATTCATACAGTACATACATCATATATATATATATATATATATATATATATATATATATATATATATATATGTGTGTATCTATACATTCATACATACATTGTACATTATACACGTACCTATTCATACATATATCATACACATATACATGTATCTATATACAGTATTTATACATACATCATACACTTACCTATACATCATACAGATACCTATGCATTCACTTGTACATGTTACACATACCTATACATTCATACATACATCATACACATTTACATGTATCTATACAGTCATACATACATGGTACATTATACAGATACCTCTTTATTCATATATACATTATACACATATGAACATCCCATGCACACAGAGAACATGATTTGGGATTATGTTGCACACAAAATTATACAATGAATTCTAATTTCATGACTTAATTTTGGCCCCCAATATAATAGGATCCCTGATATCCATAACAAATGAACAGTTAAAGTTTATTAACCAGTTATATTATGAATTTCTGACTGTATCAAACAATGGCCCCATTTTCACGATGAGATCCCAGGAGCGATTGGGACACGTTTTCCTAATATAACCAGGTCTGGTTAACTCTTTAACTGATCGCCGCTGCCTGTAATTCCCACTGTACCCAGATTTCACACTTATATATATATTATATTCTATAGTCTGTGCAGGGTAAACTTTATATATATTGAAACAGGTGTAGAAAGAATGAGCACCAAACAAGAAACAGGTGTAGAATGATCACCTACCGTAGAAACCGTTGTAGAATGAGCACCTAACGTAGAAACAGGTGTGTAGACATGAAACACCTAACATAGAAACCGGTGTAGAATGGAGCACCTAACGTAGAAACATGTGTAGAATGAGCACCTACGTAGAACAAGGTTAGAAATGAGCACCTAACATAGAAACGGTGTAAATGAGCACCTAACATAGAACAGTGTAGAATGAGCACCTAACTAGAAACAGGTGTAGAATGAGCACCAAACATAGACAGGGTGTAGAATGAGCACCTAAGTAGAAACATTGTAGAATAGCACCTAACTTAGAAACAGTGTATAATGAACACCTAACATAAGAAACAGTTGTAGACATGAACACCTAACGTAGCAACAGGTGTAGAATGAGACCTTACAGAGAAACAGTGTAGAATGAAGCACCTAACGTAGAAACGGGTGTAGAATTGCACCTAACATGAAACAGGTGTAGAAGATAGCACCTAATGTAGAAACAGTGTAAGAATAATGACACCTAACATAGAAACAGGTGTAGAATGACACCTAACGTAGAAACATGTGTAGAATGAGCACCTAACATAGAAACAGGTGTAAGAATTAGCACCCTAACGTAGAAACGGTGTAGATGACCCTAATAACGTAGAAACAGGTGTTAATGAGCACCTAACTAGAAACAGTGTGTAGAATGAGCACCTAACATAGAAACAGTGTAGAATGAGCACCAAACAGTAGAAACAGGTGTAGAATGAGCACCTAACATAGAACAGGTGTAGAATGACACCAAACATAAAACAGTTGTAGAATGAGCACCAAACATAGAAACAGGTGTAGAAATAGCACTAACATAGAAACAGTTTAGAATGAGCGCCTAACAGAAACAGGTGTAGAATGACAGCTTACTAGACACAACGGTGTAAATGAACACCTAACATAGAAACAGTGTAGAATGAGCACCTAACGTAAAAAGGGTAGAATACACCTAACGTAGAAACAGGTGTAGAATGAGCTCCATACATAGAAACAGGTGTAGAATGAGCTCCATACATAGAAACAGGTGTAGAATGAGCTCCATACATAGAAAACAGGTGTAGAATGAGCCATCCATAGTAAACAGTTGTAGAATAGCCCATCATAAACAGTTGTGAATGAGCTCCATAATAGAAACAGGTGTAGAATGAGCTCACTACATAGAACAGGTGTAGAATGAGGCCCTAACCATAGACACAGGTGTAGAATGAGCACCTAACTAGAAACATGTTTATAGAATGAAACCTACATAAACAGGTGTAGAATGAGCACCTAACGTAGAAACAGGTGTAGAATGGCCCATACTAGAAACAGTGTAGAATGAGCACCTAACTAGAAACACGCGTATAATGATCACCTAACTAGAAACAGGTGTAGAATGAGCCCTAATAGAAACAGGTGTAGAATAAGCACCTAACGTGAAACAGTGTAGAATAGCCCTAACATGAAACAGGGTGTAGAATGAGCACCTAACTTAGAAACAGGTGTAGATGGCCCTAACTAGAAACAGGTGTAAAGAGCACCTAACGTAGAAACAAGGTGTAAATGAGCACCTAATGTAAGAACAGGTTAGAATGAGCACCTAAGCAGAAACATGTGTAGAAGAGCACCTAGTGAAACAGTGTAGAATGAGCACCTAATCGTAGAAACAGGTGTAGAATGAGCCCCTAACATAAGATCAGTTGTAGAATGACACCTACACGTAAAACAGGTGTAGAATGAGCACCTAACATAGAAACAGGTGTAAAAGCACTAACTTAGAACGGTGTAGAATGAGCACCTAACTTAGAAACAGGTGTAGAATGAGCACCTAAACGTGAAAACAGGTGTAGAATGAGCACCTAGCATAAAACAGGTGTAAATGAGCACCTAAGCTGAAACAGTGTATAATGAGCACCTATAGTAGAAACAGGTGTAGAATGAGCCCCTACGTAGAAACGGTGTAGAATGAGCACCTCCCGTATAAACAGTGTAGAATGAGCACCTAGCGAAACAGTGTAGAATGAGCACCTAACAGAAACAGGTGTAGAATGAGCACCTAACGTAGAAAACGTTGTGTAGAATGAGCACCTACCAGTAGAAACAGGTGTAGAAGAGCACCTAATCGAACGGTGTAAGATAAGCCTAACAAGAAACAGGTTGTAGAATGAGCACCTAAGTAAACAGGTGTAGATGAGAACCTTACATAGAAACAGGTGTAAATGAGCACCTAACTGTAGAAAGGTGTAGAATGAGCACCTAACATAGAAACAGGTGTAGAATAGCACCCTAACGTAGAAACAGGTGTAGAATGAGCACCTAACGTAGAAACGGTGTAGAATTGAGCGCCTAATGCGAGAAACAGGTGTAGAATGAGCACCTAACTTAGAAACAGGTGTAGAATGACACCTAACATAGAACAGGTGTAGAATGAGCACCTAACGTAGAACAGGTTGTATGAATGAGCACCTAACATAGAAACAGTGTAGAATGAGCACCTAACTAGAAACAGTGTGTAGAATAGCACTAACCTAGAACAGGTGTAGAATGAGCACACTAACTTAGAAACAGGTGTAGAATGAGCACCTAACAGTATAGAATGACACACGAAACAGGTGTAGAATGAGCACCTAACATAAGAACAGTGTAGAATGAGCACCTAACTGAAACAGGTGTAGAATGAGCACCTAACTAGAAACAGGTGTAATGATCACAACTAGAACAGGGTGTAAAGTGCACCTAACGTGAAACAGTGTAAATGAGCACCTAACCAGTGTAAATGAGCACCTATCAAACAGGTGTAGAATGAGCCCCTATTAGAAACAGTTGTAGAATGAGCCCTACGTAGAATAGAAACAGGTGTAGAATGAGCACTAAACTGTAGAAACAGGTGTGAATGAGCACCTAACATAGAAACAGGGTGTAGATGAGCTCCCTAACTAGAAACAGGTGTAAATGAGCACCTAACATAGAAAAGGTGTAGAATGAGCACCTAACTTAGAAACCGAGTGTAGAATGAGCACCTAACGTTGAAACAGGTGTAAATGAGCACCTAGTCATAAAACAGGTGTAAATGAGCACCTAATGCTGAACGTGTTAAATGAGCACCATTGTAGAAACAGGTGTAGAATGAGCACCTAACTAGAAACAGGTGTAGAATGAGCACCTAACGTAAAACAGTGTAGAATGAGCACATACACTAGAAACAGGTGTAGAGAGCACCTAACTTAGAACAGGTTAGAATGAGCACCTAACTTAGAAACAGGTGTAGAATGAGCACCTAACGCTAAAACAGTGTAAATGAGCACCTAACCATCCAACAGGTGTAAAATGAGCACCTAAATCTGAAAACAGGTGTAGAATGAGCACCTATTGTAGAAACGGTGTAGAATGAGCCCTAACGATAAATAGGTGTAAATAGCACCAACGTAGAAACAGGTTAGAATGAGCACCTACTGTCAAACAGGTGTAAATGAGCACCTAATGGAACGGTTAGAATGGCACCTAACTTAAAACGGTGTAGAATGAGCACCTAACGTAGAAACAGTGTAGAATGAGCACCTAACGTAGAAACAGGTGTAGAAGAGCACCTAACATCGAGAAACAGGTGTAGAATGACACCTAATGTAGCAACAGGTGTAGATGAGAACCTTACATAGAACAGGTGTAGAATGAGCACCTAACGTAGAAACAGTGTATGAAGAGCACCTAACTGAACAGGTGTAAATGAGCACCTAACGTAGAAACAGTGTGTAGATGAGCCCCTAACGTAGAAAAGGTGTAGAATGACGCCTAATCAGAAACAGGTGTAGAATGAGCACCTAACTAGAAACAGGTGTAGAATGACACCTAACTAGAAAAGGTGTAGAATGAGACCTAACGTAGAAACAGGGTATAAAGCACTAAAGAGAAACAGTGTAAATGAGCACCTAACGTAAAACAGTGTAGAATGAGCACCTAACATAGAAACAGGTTAGAATGATGCACCTAACGTAGAAACAGTGTAGAATGAGCACCTAACAGAGTATAGAATGAGCACCTAACGTAGAAACAGTGTAGAATGAGCACCTAACATAGAAACAGGTGTAGAATGAGCACCTAACGTAAGAAACAGTGTAGTAATGAGCACCTAACATAGAAACAGGTGTAGAATGAGCACCTAACTTAGAAACAGGTGTAGAATGAGCACCTAACGTGAAACAGGTGTAAAATGAGCACCTCATACAAACAGGTGTAAAATGAGCACTCATGCAAATGGGTAATGACACTTGGAAAACAGGTGTAGAATGAGCACCTACTTAGAAACAGGTGTAGAATGAGCACCTAACGTAGAATCAGGTGTAAGAATAGGCACCTAACTGTAAAACATGTTGTAGAATGAGCCCTAATCATAACAGGTGTAGAATGAGCACCTAACGTAGAAACAGGTGTAAGAATGGAGCACCTAACGTAGAAACAGGTGTAGAATGAGCACCTAACGTAAAAACAGGTGTAGAATGAGCACCTACGTAGAAACAGGTGTAAAGGAGCACCTAACATAGAAACAGGTGTAGAATGAGCACCTACGTACAACAGGTGTAAATGAGACCTACATAGAAACAGGTGTAGAATGACACCTAAGTATAAACAGTGTAGATGAGCACCTAACTAGAACAGTGTAATTAGCACCTAACTAGAAACAGGTGTAAAATGAGCACCTAACGTAAACAGGTGTAAATGAGCGCCTAATGCGACACCAGGTGTTAAATGAGCACCTAACTTAGAACAGGTGTAGAATGACACCTAACAAGAACACGGTGTAGAATGAGCACCTAACGTAGAAACAGTGTTAAATGAGCACCTAACATAAACCAAGGTGTAGAATGAGCACCTAACGTAGAAACAGTGTAGAATGAGCACCTACCATAGAAACAGGTGTAAATGAGCACCAACTTGAAACAGGTGTAAGAATGAGCACCTAATCGAAACAGGTGTAGAATGTCAGCAACTGAAACATGGTAAATGAAGCCCTAACTTAAAACAGGTGTAGAATGAGCATCTAACCATAGAAACAGGTGTAGAATGAGCACCTACCTTGAAACAGGTGTAGAATGAGCACCTAACAGAAAACAGGTGTAGAATGAGCACCTAACTTAGAAACAGGTGTAGAATGAGCACCTAACGCTGAAACAGTGTAGAATGAGCACCTAGCAACAAACAGGTGTAAATAGCACTATGCTGAAACAGTGTAGAATGATCACCTATGTAAAACAGGTGCAGAATGAGCACCAAATGCAAACAGGTGTACATGAACCCCTAACGTCGAAACAGGTGTAGAATGACACCTAATACAAAAACAGGTGTAGAATGAGCACTAACGCAGAAACGGTTTAGAATAGCTACCTAACGAAGAAACAGGTGTAGAATATGCACCTACCTTAGAAACAGTGTAAGCACCTAACTTATAACAGGTGATAATGAGCACCTAAGTAGAAACAGGTGTAGAATGACACCTAACGTAGAAACGGTGTAGAATGAAAGTGAGACCTATTCATAACACAGGTGTAGAATGAGCACTATAAGAAACAGGTGTAGAATGAGCACCTAACTTAGAAACAGGTTAAATGAGCACCTAACTTTAAAAGGTGTAAATGAGCACCTAACGTAGAAACAGGTGTAGAATGAGCACCTAATGCAAAACATGTGTAAAATCACCTACGTAGAAACAGGTGTAGAATGAGCACCTATGCAGAAACAGGTGTAGAATACACCATACTAGAAACATGTAGAATGAGCACATTATAGAAACAGGTGTAGAATGAGCACCTAACTAGACAGGTTAGATGAGCACCTAACGTAGCAACAGTGTAGAATGAGCACGTAATGATAAACGGTTAGAATAAGCACCTAACATAGAAACAGGTGTAGAATGAGCACCTAACATAGAAACGAGTGTAGAATGAGCTCCTAACGTAGAAACAGGTGTAGAATGAGCACCTAACATAGAAACAGGTGTTGAATAATGGTAGTAGTAGTAGTGATCTAGGGTAGTATTGTAGTAGTAGGAGTGAGTAGTAGGGAATCTATTACTAGTGGAGTAGTCGTGATACTTGTTCTCATCGTCGTGATCCTGGGCGCGTGGTCGTCTCGTGCTACTGAGTAGTTTGCAGTGCGTAGTGCTCTTGTCTTCTGGTCCCTGTTTGTGTGTTGATGGTGTCGTCGTCCGTCGATTCTCCATGGTCGTCGTTTTGTAGTCGTCGCGCTCCTTCTCTTCGTTGTCCTGCGTGGATCGTCGTCTGCCCTGGTCTTCGGTGGTGGTCGCGTCGTGCATCGTTGTAGTCGTTGTCGTCGTCCGTGCCCTATTCGTCTTCTTCTCGTCTTCGTAGTCGTCGTCGTCGTTCTCATGTCGTGGTGGTCGTGTCGTGCTCCTGGTCAGTTCTTTTTCGTCCGTCGTGCTCCCTGGTCTTCTGGTGCCGGTGCTCTGGTCGTGAAGTTTACCATGCACAGGATATAGATATAAGATATATAAAGTTTACCATGCAAAGACTATAGAATATATGTTTCTACGTTAGGTGCTCATTCTACACCTGTTTCTAAGTTAGGTGCTCATTCTAAACCTGTTTCTACGTTAGGTGCTCATTCTACACCTGTTTCTATGTAAGGTGCTCATTCTACACCTGTTTCTGCATTAGGTGCTCATTCTACACCTGTTTCTACGTTAGGTGCTCATTCTACACCTGTTTCTACATTAGGTGCTCATTCTACACCTGTTTATAAGTTAGGTGCTTGTTCTACACCTGTTTCTACGTTAGGTGCTCATTCTACACCTGTTTCTTCGTTAGGTGCTCATTCTAAACCTGTTTCTGCGTTAGGTGCTCATTCTACACCTGTTTTTGTATTAGGTGCTCATTCTACACCTGTTTCGACGTTAGGGGTTCATGTACACCTGTTTCTGCATTTGGTGCTCATTCTGCACCTGTTTCTACAATAGGTGATCATTCTACACCTGTTTCAGCATTAGGTGCTCATTTTACACCTGTTTGTATGCTAGGTGCTCATTCTACACCTGTTTCAGCGTTAGGTGCTCATTCTACACCTGTTTCTAAGTTAGGTGCTCATTCTACACCTGTTTCTATGTTAGGTGCTCATTCTACACCTGTTTCTAAGTTAGGTGCTCATTCTACACCTGTTTCTATGTTAGATGCTCATTCTACACCTGTTTCTACGTTAGGTGCTCATTCTACACCTGTTTCTAAGTTACGTGCACATTCTACACCTGTTTCTGCATTAGGTGCTCATTCTACACCTGTTTCTAAGTTAGGTGCTCATTCTACACCTGTTTCTATGTTAGGTGCTCATTCTACACCTGTTTCTACGTTAGGTGCTCATTCTACACCTGTTTCTATGTTAGGTGCTCATTCTACACCTGTTTCTACGTTAGGTGCTCACTCTACACCTGTTTCTGCGTTAGGTGCTCATTCTACACCTGTTTCTGTTAGGTGTTCATTCTACACCTGTTTCTGCGTTAGGTGCTCATTCTACACCTGTTTCTATGTTAGGCGCTCATTCTACACCTGTTTCTACGTTAGGTGCTCATTCTACACCTGTTTCTGCGTTAGGTGCTCATTCTACACCTGTTTCTACGTTAGGTGCTCATTCTACACCTGTTTCTATGTAAGGTGCTCATTCTACAACTGTTTCTACGTTAGGTGCTCATTCTACACCTGTTTCTACGTTAGGTGTTCATTCTACACCTGTTTCTACGTTAGGTGCTCATTCTACACCTGTTTCTATGTTAGGTGCTCACTCTACACCTGTTTCTATGTTAGGTGCTCATTCTACACCTGTTTCTACGTTAGGTGCTCATTCTACACCTGTTTCTACGTTAGGTGCTCATTCTACACCTGTTTCTACGTTAGGTGCTCATTCTACACCTGTTTCTACGTTAGGTGCTCATTCCACACCTGTTTCTACGTTAGGTGCTCATTCTACACCTGTTTCTATGTTAGGTGTTCATTCTACACCTGTTTCTACAATAGGTGCTCATTCTACACCTGTTTCTACGTTAGGTGTTCATTCTACACCTGTTTCTACAATAGGTTCTCATTCTACACCTGTTTCTACGTTAGGTGCTCATTCTACACCTGTTTCTACGTTAGGTGCTCATTCTACACCTGTTTCTATGTTAGGTGTTCATTCTACACCTGTTTCTGCGTTAGGTGCTCATTCTACACCTGTTTCTATGTTAGGCGCTCATTCTACACCTGTTTCTACGTTAGGTGCCCACTCTACACCTGTTTCTGCATTAGGTGCTCATTCTACACCTGTTTCTACGTTAGGTGCTCATTCTACACCTGTTTCAATGTTAGGTGCTCATTCTACAACTGTTTCTACGTTAGGTGCTCATTCTACACCTGTTTCTACTTTAGGTGTTCATTCTACACCTGTTTCTACGTTAGGTGCTCATTCTACACCTGTTTCTACGTTAGGTGCACATTCCACACCTGTTTCTACATTGATAATTATTCTCACGTTAGGCACTCACCCTTGCTTCGCCTTGCACACATTTTCTGTTACTTTACCCTTCCTGCAGTTAATAGCCTTTTGCTTTTCTCCTTAAATAAAATCCAACTCGTGGCAGATCAATAAAAATGATGCCCATTTCCCTAATGGCGGCCGATTGCCATTTGCTATTCAAATCAGACTAGATAAATGACCGTACATGCCAGGGAACAGGCCAGTGAATTAAGATAAGCCCCCAGAGGACTGTGGCTGTTATTAATCTTTTAAGACACTCTCATATTTCTTGTTGACAGTCTACGTAGACTCTCAGTCATTCTGCACCCAGATTGAAATATCAGTTGCTGCAAAAAAAATCAATGGCCAGAGAAATTCATATTCGGCCTCTAAGGGACCCAACAAAGCAGCACTTTTTGCCTCGAGTTCCCATGGCCCAAAATCGCTCTCCCCCTCTGCTCCGAATCATTGTTTACTTGGACGTACAATGGAAAGCCGTACAATGCGCCAGACAAAGGCAGAGAGCGAGAGATGGAGGCAGGTTGCCTAGTACAAACTGACGTTTTGTGCTAAAAGCTTAAGTTGCCCTGTAATCCGGTTTTTCACTTTCAGAAAATGTTTAGCATAATATCTGGCAATTTAGGGGGTTTTTTTTGCAAAGAAAAAAAAAAGCAATTTTGGAAATATCGCCATAGCAACCACAGGTATTGCCCTAAATGACACACGCACAATACAACAATAGGACCGTGCCGGTAATTTGATGGTTAAACTACGGTTAACCCTACAGGCTGATTTTAAAAAGTGGTTTAATTAACCCCCGTCATTTTGGATGAAAATCTAAGAGAACAATTGGAGAGCAATCTGAGAATTTCTTTGCAAAAATGTTTAAGAGCGAGTTGGACGGCTGAATTATGTTTAACAGATGTGACTGTAAAATGGGTTTTACTTTGATAGAAAACATGACAGTGCATTAGTGTAAATACACCAGGCTGCAGTGTGCTTTCCCATCTATAAAAGTTAAATGTCTGCGATCGCATTTATATCATTTTTTGTTCTTTCCAACGTCGCACAATAAAAAAAACAACATTGAAAGCTCCACTGGGCATGCTCAAGCCACTGACACAGAGAACAGGAATTGGACAATATAAAGAAAGGATGTGTGTTGAGGCTTTAAACAGAATTAGGTTATTATGCAGGCCACCTTATAGAATATATTTTATTAATGCTACATAATAACCTCCTGCTGTTCAATGTGTTTGTTTAAAAGAAGATTCCTTTAGGCCATGTCTGTGTATACTTTTTCCACCTCTCCTATTACTCTTTAAATTGGAACACTCAGCTGCCAGACAGTAAATATAATAACACACATAACTTTCATTATAACTGGGAGTCCTGATACCTCTTGTGGAATCTGCCAGGATGAAATCAGAGTTCTCAATGAAGAGTGCTCGTCTCTCCCTCTGGGTGATTCATAAGGAGCATGTCTGTACCCACTGGGTACTATATAACTAAATGTATAAATAAAACTCTTCAACCTAAATTATTCATGCAACACACACACACACTTTATCCATACTGCACATTATCTGAACTCCAGAGCAATATCATGTGAATGACTGATCCCAGGAGGTAACAATCTACAAGGGGAAATATATTCAGCATGTTTGAGGCTCATAGGGAAAGTTAATATACCTTTACCTGAATTCTTCTGCACCTAAGTGCTGAATTGCTGCCTTATCTTCCCCTTTAATATGCACAGTATATTAGACACAATATTCTAAATAATGCTATTTCATCTCCTGTTTACTAACCAGACAAGATTATTGGTTCTGTACAGAGATCCGACCTTCCGGCCCTTTTTATTATCATAATCTGGCTTACTGAGCGCAGCAATTAAAGCATCGATACATTAACACCTACAGACCAAATACAATATTTCCTTTAATTACCAACTAAAACTTTTTGTGAGAAGCAGACAGAGTTTCTATAGAGCACATCTGCTGGGTGAATTAGTAAAAGGGCTGCAGTTAAAGACAACACACAGTATTTAATTTAATTAGAAGGGAAAGTTTTGCCCCTTAAAATGAAAAGCTGTGTATAGGTGAGAGATGTAAGACTACCTCAAAATGCTGTCTAAGGGCTAGGCCAGACTTGCGCATTTTTTGTGTGTGTATGTGTTTGCGCACACGTTTTGCGCTCGCGCATGTGATTTGGTTATAATTTTGCGGGAACAAAAAATCTGCGTGACTTCCGATGCGCGTGCGTCTACTTATACATTTCCGTTTTGGTAACGCATACGTTCACCATTTTTGGCGAGTTAACGCATGCGTTTCCATAACGGAAAATGGCAAAATCGCATGCGCAAAACACACACGCAAATGAAAAACGCACAAGAATCACACGCACAAACGTATGCGATAACAATTTAGTGCGTTGTAGTGGGGCCTCTGCCAAAGATTCTGTTACCTATTGGGATTCTGTGATTTTGGCAGGATTGGGTAATGTTTCATGTTGTTGGAATAGATTGGGATGGTCTCTACAATCTGGAAAGGTGACGGTAATGTCGGAGAGAAGCACCAGATGTTATTTAAGGAGAATTTCCCACCTGCGGAACATACCAGGTGCAGAACAGTCAATTACAAACTCTGTTGTTGAACTACAACTTCCAGTATTGCTCAATTGACAGATCCCCCCCCCCCAGAAGTTCAGTTATATTCTACATGTAGCCACACACTGAGAACACAGTCTCTCTACCACTTCCATAGAAGTTGGCGCTCCATCACTTGCGTGAATGGAAAATATTATGTATTTCGTTGCTATTGGCTGACGAACAGAAGGAACATCTGCTGAAATTCACAGGACTCTATCCTGGAATGAAGTTGCTAAATTTCCCACCAGCTATGCAGCTAAACTTAAACAATAGGAAAGAGACAGATCGAGAGAGAGAGAGAGAGAGAGACTGTTGGTTTATAGGCGTGAAGTTCACGGAGATTTGAAAACCCTTGTTTGCTAATGAGAGAGCAACATGTTTGTAAATCCAAATGGATTCCTTTCTATTAATTTCCTAAGCTGAGAAATATCTCAGGACAGATTTAAATCCTCTTTATTTATGACATCATGTAGATATGATGTCATCGTGGGTGTGGCAGATAGCACTCATAGCAACAGCACAGAAGCTCTGCCCAATGTCTGTCCAGAGAGTAGATATTAAAGGGGATCTGTGGTCTCCATTGTGATTGCCTACTCTTGCCTACCCAGGGTATGAGCAAGCTCACTTCGGGTATCACATAGGGTATGAATCACATAGGGTATGTATCACATATGGTATGTATCACATAGGGTATCACATAGGGTATCACATAAGGTACCACATAGGGTATCACATAAGGTACCACATAGGGTATGTATCACATAGGGTATTAAATCGGGTAACACATAGGGATCAATAGGGGAGACATAAGGTTATAAATAGGGACAAAAATAGGGTATGGATCACATAAGGGTATTCAAGGGGCCCATAGGGTATCACAAAGGGTACCACATAAGGTACCACATAGGGTACCACATAGGGTACCACATAGGGTACCACATAATGGGGTATAACAAAGGGACCCATAAGGTCAATCGGGTCCATAGGGACACAAGGGACAATCGGGTACAATAGGGTATCACATAGGGCATCAAGGTACCACATAGGGTATCACAAAGGGTACCACATAAGGTACCACATGGTAACATGCCACTAGGGTACCCTAGGGTACCAATCGGGTCTCAACATCGAAGCAATGTGCGTCCGTAGTATCGTTAGCAGCATCACCCTGTTCATTGCGTTAAGGCTGGGTTTGGGGGGGAAGGTTAAATGGAGAAAATCGGAACGTTAAAGAAGCGATCGTAAAAAGTAACCACCAATCGTTATTAGGAAAATAGCCTAGCGCCGCCACGGGACCTATTTAGTATGAATTTAGTAACTCAAGCAAGAACACACTTATCGCCGTTTTGTAAATACAATTGCGCACGTGGCATGGCGATATGCTTCGATAGTCTTCATGTAATTATCGCTTCTAAATGTCAAATTGGTGGAAACAAGCAGCAATAAAGGTGTTATTATGCCCCATAGACTTCTCACTATCAGTTAATCGCCTCCTCGGGGACCCCGATATTACATTATATAAAATCCTCTAGCTTACCAGTAAATGGGCCAATACACACACCAAGCCCATCATCTTTACCAAACTGACTCCAGCCCCCTGGTTAAGCCAGAAACCTGTCCCTGTAGATTATAGGAGAAACTTTTCCTAATGGTGGACACTATCTATTGCATAATATCTATGAATTTTATTGTGATGTATTTGCAACAGAACAAGTGTATGACAGTTCCCACATTAATAAATGATGCCCGTACAGAGTACAGTAACGTGTAATACAAACATTTCTGATCTATTCACCTCCAAATTGGTGGCATTTTTAATCCAGTTCGGGACAAAGAAAGTTTTAATTCTTGACACTTTGTAAGTGTAACAGTGGCGAACGTTCCGCAGGAAAGAAAAACACATTATGTTCGATTGTGAACTCTGAATGATTCCATCACCTATTACTAAGAGCATAATAAAGGGCCAGGCAGGAAGAATTCATAGGGTAATGTGGGGCTCTGTCTGTCAGGGTTACATATAAATGTACTGAGAAATTTATCCTCGCAAAATCGAAGTAAAATATTCGTTGTTTTTATTTTAAACATGAGCTTTGAATCTCGGAGTGAGAGAGGGAAAAAAAATTGAAAAGGGTGCGTGGAAACAGCAATTTGCTCCTTAAATACCTGCATACATAATAGGTACTTTCAATAAAATAGCTTGAAATAAAATGCAGCGTTAACTAGGCACACACCTCGTACATAGTTAACAGAGTGTGCTCTTTAGTTTTGTTATGTCGCACCGTAGGAGAGATCGAATTCAAAACATCGGACAGCCTGAGAATTGATTCGCCAGAGACAGCAGGAGGCACAAGACGAGAATTGCGGCACGAGAGAGAGAATGAAGAAAAGGGGCATGTGACATTTGAAAAGGGACCCAGCGCAACTTTAACTCATTAAATTGAACGTGTAAGGAGAAGCTTATTGTCCATTCAGAGAAAACCGGTGTTTGAGCAAATGAATAAGTGCCTTGTTTTACATTTTTAGATTTTATCATAAGGAATTGGATATAAAATATTACGGGTCGCGCTTATTAAAAAGATAGGAAATAGGATCAAAACCGGCCAACGTTTCAGTGTCCATTCTAATCTACATGACCGATCCATCGCGCCATATTGGGAATCCTATTAACATAGTTTCGGCACTTTCAATTCCATTTTGTCTTCTCCAGATCAGGGGGGGTTAAAAAAAACACTTAAATGTCTTTAAGTTCTCCAAATTTATTGAAAAAAGAAAAATAATTCGTAAACTCTAATAATCCATTTAATGTCAACAAGTCTTTACTGGAAATAACCATTATCCTAAACGTTATCAAATTGGATTTGATTCTATTATATTGGGACATTCCTATTTTGATGACTTTTGAAAGTGATTTATGAAAGTGTTGGGTTCCATGATCAGAAGACCTTGAAGTTACACAGAATGGATTAGGAGATAATACCGTACCTTCCATCTTTCCTAGTATTGGTGGGTTGGTCTTGGTTCTGGAGACATGGGCGATATATTCTGCTGTGTCAGTAAATAAAATGGTGTTTAGTTCCAGCCAGGGTCTTCTAGACATGATGGACAGCTTCCCAGTTGTCCTGGTTCGGCCATGTTTGTCCTGCAGATACTTCATCCAGGATTAGCCTACCTCATCCTGAATTTGTTCGGCAGACCCAGTTGTGTTATTAATGAGACTGTGTAGTGTTTAGGTGAGGTTTGGTTGGAAAAGACAAAGCCAACACAGTACTATGTCACAAAATAATGGTGGTTGTGGGGTTGTATTTTGTACATTCTTGCATTTTTCGTGGATCTACAACTGCAGTTCAGTTCTTTTCTGTAACAATGGTGTCTACTTAAAGAACCGGGACATGTCAATATCTGCCGCAACCCAACTATTTTTACTATTCTATTACATCCATTTGTAACCATGCATTCTGGAAAAGCCTGCCTCTCTTGCTCAATGAGCTTTTTAAAAGCTTGGACATGTGTGCAGAGAAAACAGCAGTCAATCATTAGCTGTGATGTCAACAGTCCCGGCCTTGATTGACTGCATGGAGGGAGGAGCCAGTTACTAATAACAATAATTATTTAGTTATGATTTTTCTTGAATCTGAGCTGACATCATATATAGAGCAAATAAATGTATGTCACCCAACAGTACACGTGTGTGTACAATATACACCATATAGAAATACAGAGATTGGATATTACGTGTCCCCCGTCATCAAACCCCAATGTCTCCGTTAAGGTCCTGCTGATATAATAAATAAAGATAAGCATTAAATGTCTGTAATCTAAGATGCCACTAGCAGACATTGACACGGATATTTGTCTCATTAATAACTAGGCCTATTGCAAGTCTAATCATTTTTTGCATTGATTTCACATGGAAATAAGGAAATAGGGGCCAAAGTTCAGTATTTGTGTTTCTTGGCAGAGAGAGCGAGAGAACTGTGGGAGAGGAGACGCCAGGTGCCAACTGGTTTGGAAAGAGCTGACTCAGCAAAATGGAATAAAATGAAATTAACAAGACCCTCCAATGAAAATAGCTGCTTGCGGGCTCATAGACGCAGCGTTCGATATTACAGGGTCGCAGAGGTGGGGCTACAGAGAAAAGGGGAAACACTTAAAGAGGGATAGTTAAATTATGCCCATTAAAGAAGAAGTATACTCATGCAGTAACTGCTTTTGTGTTGGGCTCCTCCCACACTCATTGCCACTGACACTCTTCCAACTTTGATAAATGTATAGGTTCAGCACCACCCAAATTATCTTTTTGTTTGTTTTAGAAAAATGCCCCCATAGCATCTTACCAGACCTGGTCCCTCGCCGCTCTGCCACACTTATCCTCTCTGCTTCCTGGTTGCAGCTGTCAATCAAAGGCACGGCATTGATATCACGTCCAATTACTGACAGCACAAGGAAGTCTGGCAACCAGGTGACAAGGGACCGGGTCAGGTAAGTCTCTTTAGGGGCACTTGCATGAGTAGCATGCATGAGTAGAATTATCCTATAAATTAAATAATGGGACTATTAACCACCGGTGTGCAGGCGAGCAGCATTTCAAATCTTTTGCTTTTTGTACCGTTCAAGACAAAATATAAGTGGATTTTCTTTAACATTCACAGAGAAAACTCAGTTCAGACGCAACGTAGGACAATCAGGTAATCCATGTTTAAACGTCTTACCTTCTTTAGTCCTTTGTAAAGCTCCGTCCCTAAGAACATTTATTCTAATGTCTGGTCTTTCAACGCGTCTCACGAATCTGAAATGATTAAAACTCCATAGACCTTCCACCCGCCGTATCGGCTAAACGCTTTATTTGTAGAGACTTGTGAAACATATGTGGGACTTGAAACAGCTTTGAAACTGTTCCACCTGGGCAAATGTCTGGATATCCCCAAACACACGCGATGGTTGAAACAGGTTTGAAGTCTCTTTCTTCTGTTCGTTCACAAGATCTAGGAATTAGGAGACAGTAGAAAATAAAAAATAAAACAAAGTGGTGGTTATCATACCTCGACTTCAAAATCCATTTAAGTTGCCTTTGGTCCCAGATTCCTCCGCAGAGACTGTGATACCCCAACGGAAGAATGTTACCTTAGTATCTATCTGTATACAACACAGTTCCAAAATCCTCCTGCCCCCATTCTGTTAGTATTCTGGGTCTATGCTACGTGGATTACTGGGAAAACATTGGTTATTTTTGGTCGATACCTA
This sequence comes from Hymenochirus boettgeri, assembly GCA_019447015.1. Lineage (NCBI taxonomy): Eukaryota > Metazoa > Chordata > Amphibia > Anura > Pipidae > Hymenochirus > Hymenochirus boettgeri. The sequence goes on from CM033470.1 coordinate 1,748,942, forward strand.
TCCAGCGTGTTAGATGAGAATGAATTGACATCTGGACATTTGATGTGGATTAGTTCCGGTCCATCAAAAAACTGGGATGTTCAGTGCGTTACATTTAGTACATCCTTATCCTTATGGATAACTAAAGGATGAAACCTATTTAGTGGGGACTGGGGACCGACCCTGTTTTCTGTACTGCAAGTGTTTATGGATTTAGTTCTTTTAAGATGATCTCCAGCCTAAATGCACTCACTGAGTTGCCCTTTGATGTAATTCCTAACCAAAGGTAAATGGTTTGAAATCAGTAAAATGTCACACCGCAGAAAGCATCAAAACACCTGATTGGAGAATTCCTCTCTCTCCCTGGGTGATTAAAACGAGCATGTGTGAGATCACTGAGCTATGGGAGGGGCGGTAACTGCAGGATTTCTTTACTGCATGATTTTACTGTGTATCTTTGGTTAGGGATTACATAAGTATCTTTGGTCAGATAATACATAAATCATATGTTGTTTTTAGCAGGAGGGATAAAACAGAGTAACAAAGACTATAAGGCCCAGACTGCACAGTTATGTAATAAAATGGATGCATGCTGTGCTGTGAAATGTGAAGGCTAAGATGGATTGATTTCAGTAATTAAACTGCAAATTCGTGGGATTAACAGGATGTTCAGGGTGGGATTAACAGGATGTACAGGGTGGAAATAAAAGAAGTACAGGGGGGGGGTTATCAATATGTACGGGTGGAATAACAATATACAGGGTGGGATTAACAGGATGTACAGGGTGGGATTAACAGGATGTACAGGATGGGATTACCTGGATATACAGGGTGGGATTAACAGAACATACAGGGTGGGATTAACAGGATGTACAGGAGGATACCTGGATATACAGGTGGGATTAACAGAACATACAGGTGGGATTAACAGATGTACAGGATGGATTACCTGGATATACAGGTGGGATTAACAGAAATACAGGGGTGGATTAACAGAATGTACAGGGTGGGATGTACAGGATTTACAGGGTGGGATTAACAGGATGTACAGGGTGGGATGTACAGGGTTGGATATAACATGATGTACAGGGTGGGATTAACAGGATGTACAGGGTGGGTATTAACAGGATGTACAGGGTGGGATTAACAGGATGTACGGGTTGGGATTAACAGGATGACGGGTGGGATTAACGGATATACGGGGTTGGATTAACAGGATTTACAGGGTGGGTTAACGAAGTACAGGGTGGGATTAACAAAATGTACAGGTGGGAACAGATACAGGGTGGGATTAACAGAATATACAGGTTGGTATTAACAGGATGTACAGGGTGGGATTAACAGGATATACAGGGTGGGATTAACAGGATGTACAGGGTGGGATTAACAGGATGTACAGGGTGGGATTAACAGGATGTACAGGGTGGGATTAACAGAATATACAGGGTGGGATTAACAGGATGTACAGGGGGGATTAACAGAATATACAGGGTGGGATTAACAGGATGTACAGGGTGGGATTAACAGGATGTACAGGGTGGATTAAAGGGTACAGGGCAATGTTCGAGTTTTTCAAAGTGATGTAACTGCCCCAATTATAGTCTTAAAGTCTCAATTCTCTGGTGTGTTGCACCCAATCAGGGTATTAATAAAAGTTCTGTCGTGTTAAAATGGTGCTAATTTTGCCCAACCAATCAGATGTTAGCTTTCAAATGTTAAATAAATCTGATTGGTTGGGGCAAAATTAGCAGCATTTAACGATAAGAACTTTTATTGAATCTCCCTGTCTTGTCTTTAAAGGCCTGGGAAGAGTGAAAACATTCAGGGGTGACAATAGTCACTACTACTTTATATAAAATAGGGGGAGAATCAGGCTTCCAGCTCCCCCCTCAAGCATATGCAAATAAGGACAAAGACTCCTGGGTAATTTACAGAAGTCTTGTTCCTAATCAAACAAAAGGTGCAAGTTACCTTTGATGCGTTTACCACACCTATTGGTCTCTTTCAATATACAATATTGTTACATGGAAATCACAGGAACGAAAAAAATCCCACAATTTCCGATGCACATGCGATTGTGCATCCGTTTCCATTTTGCATGCGTTTTTATAATGCAAAAATTACAAAATTGCATGCTCAAAACGCGGAAAAACGAGCGGCAACGCACAGAAAAAAGGCACACGAATACTGATTGGTGCGTTGTAGTGGGCTCCTCAGCCTTACAGACAGGAATGCAAAATGCCGTACAGCAATTAAAGGGTTAACACTTCCTTTTGCACTGTTTCTCCCCCAAAGCTGTGACACAGAGGGAGCCCCCTGCACTGATAGCTACAAATTAACATACCACAAAACATCTTCAATGTTAAATATATACCTGCAAAATGCTTTCTGCCTGTGTTAAAATTAGCCAGAGGCAAACAGACTGCTATGATACACTTTTTCAAGTGTGTTGTGTTAAAAACAGACTGTCCTATGATACCCTATGTGATACCCTATGTGTATACCCTATGTGGTACCCTATGTGGGTACCCTATGTGGGTACCCTATGTGGTACCCTATGTGGTTAACCTTATGTGTGGTACCCTTTGTGATACCCTATGTGGTACCCTATGTGATGCCCTATGTGAGTACCATATGTGACCCTATGTGTTACCATATGTGGTACCTATGAGGTATCCCTATGTGGTAACTATGGGTACCTTATGTGGTACCCTTTGTTTGGATACCCTATGTGGTACACTATGTGGTAACCCTATGTTGTACCCTATGTGATACCTTATGTGGTACCCTATGTGATACCCTATGTGGTACCCTATGTAATACCCTATGTGATACATACCCTATGTTGTACCCTATGTGATACCTTATGTGGTACCCTATGTGATACCCTATGTGGTACCCTATTTAATACCCTATGGATACAACCCTGTTGTACCATGTGATACTCCCTATGTGATGCCCTATGTGTACGCCATGTGATACCCTATGTGATACATACACTATGTGATACCTATGTGATACATACCCTATGTGGTACCTTATGTGATACCCTATGTGATACCCTATGTGATACATACCCTATGTGTACATACCTATGTGATACATACCCTATGTGATACATACCCTATGTGATACATACCCTATGTGATGCCCTATGTGGTACGCCATGTGATACCCTATGTGATACATACCCTATGTGGTACCTTATGTGATACCCTATGTGGTACCTATGTGAACCTATGTGATACCCTAGTGATACATACCATATGTGATACATACCCTATGTGATTCATACCCTATGTGATACCCGAAGTGAGCTGTCATACCGGGTAGGCAAGAGTAGGCAATCACAATGGAGACCACAGATCCCCTTTAATATCTACTCTCTGGACAGAAATTGGGCAGAGCTTCTGTGCTGTTGCTATGAGTGCTATCTGCCACACCCACGATGACATCATATCTACATGATGTCATAAATAAAGAGGATTAAATCTGTCTGAGATATTTCTCAGCTTAGGAAATTAATAGAAAGGAATCCATTTGGATTTACAAACATGTGCTCTCTCATTAGCAAACAGGGTTTCAAATCTCCGTGAACTTCACGCCTATAAACCAACAGTCTCTCTCTCTCTCTCTCTCGATCGTTCTTTCCTATTGTTAAGTTAGCTGCATAGCTGGTGGGAAATTTAGCAACTTCATTCCAGGATAGAGTCCTGTGAATTCAGCAGATGTTCCTTCTGTCGTCAGCCAAATAGCAAACGAAATACATAATATTTTCCATTCACGCAAGTGATGGAGCGCCAACTTCTATGGAAGTGGTGTAGAGAGACTGTGTTCTCAGTGTGTGGCTAAATGTAGAATATAACTGAACTCTGGGGGGGGGGATCTGTCAATTGAGCAATACTGGAGTTGTAGTTCAACAACAGAGTTTGTAATTGACTGTTCTGCACTGGTATGTTCCGCAGGTGGGAAATTCTCCTTAAATAACATCTGGTGCTTCTCTCCGACATTACCGTACCTTTCCAGATTGTAGAGACCATCCCAATCTATTCCAACAACATGAAAACATTACCCAATCCTGCCAAAATCACGAACCCACATAGGTAACAGAATCTTGGAGAGGCCCCACTACAACGCACTAAATTGTATCGCATACGTTTTTCGTGTGATTCTTGTGCGTTTTTATTGGTTGGTGTTTGCGCATGCGATTTTGCCATTTTCCGTATGGAAACGCATGCGAACTCGCCAAAAATGGTGAACGTATGCGTTACCACATAGGGTACCACATAGGGTACCACATAGGGTACCACATAGGGTATCACATAGGGTATCACATAGGGTATCATAGCAGTCTGTTTTACACACTTGAAAAAGTGTATCATAGCAGTCTGTTTGCCTCTGGCTAATTTTAACACAGGCAGAAAGCATTTTGCAGGTATATATTTACATATTGGAAGATGTTTTGTGGTATGTTAATTTGTAGCTATCAGTGCAGGGGGCTCCCTCTGTGTCACAGCTTTGGGGGGAGAAACAGTGCAAGAAGGAAGTGTTAACCCTTTAATTGCTGTACGGCATTTGCATTCCTGTCTGTAAGGCTGAGGAGCCACTACAACGCACCAATCAGTATTGCGTGTGCCATTTCTGTGCGTTGCCGCTCGTTGTTCCGCGGTTGAGCATGCAATTTTGTAATTTTGCATTATAAAAACGCATGCAAAATGGAAACGGATGCACAATCGCATGTGCATCGGAAATTGTGGGAATTTTTTCGTTCCTGTGATTTCCATTGTAACAATATTGTATATTGAAAGAGACCAATAGGTGTGGTAAACTGCATCACAGGTAACTTGCACCTTTTGTTTGATTAGGAACAGAGACTTCTGGGAAATTACCCAGGAGTCTTTGTTCCTTATTTGCATATGCTTGAAGGGGAGCTGGAAAGCCTGATTCTCTCCCTATTTTATATAAAGTAGTAGTGACTATTTGTCAAACCCTGAATTGTTTTCACTCTTCCCAGGCCTTTAAAGACAAGACAGGGAGATTCAATAAAAGTTCTTATCGTTAAAAATGCTGCTAATTTTGCCCCAACCAATCAGATGTTATTTAACATTTGAAAGCTAACATCTGATTGGTTGGGGCAAAATTAGCACCATTTTAAACGACAAGAACTTTTATTAATAACCCTGATTGGGTGCAACACACCAAGAGAATTGAGACTTTAAGACTATAATTGGGGCAGTTACATCACTTTGAAAAAACTCGATACATTGCCCTGTACATCCTGTTAATCCCACCCTGTACATCCTGTTAACCCACCCTGTACATCCTGTTAATCCCACCCTGTATATTCTGTTAATCCCACCCTGTACATCCTGTTAATCCCACCCTGTAAATCTGTTAATCCCACCCTGTATATCCTGTTAATCCCACCCTGTACATCCTGTTAATACCAACCTGTATATTCTGTTAATCCCACACTCCTGATATTCTGTTAATCCCACCCTGTACATTTTGTTAATCCCACCTGTACATTCTGTTAATCCCACCCTGTAAATCCTGTTAATCCAACCCCGTATATCCTGTTAATCCCACCCCGTACATCCTGTTAATCCCAACCCGTACATCCTGTTAATCCCACCCTGTACATCCTGTTAATCCCACCCTGTACATCCTGTTAATCCCACCCTGTACATCATGTTAATCCAACCCTGTACATCCCACCCTGTACATCCTGTTAATCCACCCTGTAAATCCTGTACATCCCACCCTGTACATTCTGTTAATCCCACCCTGTATGTTCTGTTAATCCCACCCTGTATATCCAGGTAATCCCATCCTGTACATCCTGTTAATCCCACCCTGTATGTTCGTTTGTTAATCCCACCCTGTATATCCAGGTAATCCCATCCTGTACATCCTGTTAATCCCACCCTGTATGTTCTGTTAATCCCACCCTGTATATCCAGGTAATCCCATCCTGTACATCCTGTTAATCCCACCCTGTACATCCTGTTAATCCCACCCTGTATATTGTTAATCCCACCCTGTACATATTGATAACCCCACCCTGTACATTCGGTTATTTCCACCCTGTACATCCTGTTAATCCCACCCTGAACATCCTGTTAATCCCACAGAATTTGCAGTTTAATTACTGAAATCAAATCCATCTTTAGCCTTCACATTTTCACAGCCCAATGCAATCCATTTTATTACATAACTGTGCAGTCTGGGCCTTTATAGTCTTTGTTACTCTGTTTTATCCCTCCTGCTAAAAACAACATATGATTTATGTAATTATCTGACCAAAGATACTTATGTAATCCCTAACCAAAGATACACAGTAAAATCATGCAGTAAAGAAATCCTGCAGTTACCGCCCCTCCCATAGCTCAGTGATCTCACACATGCTCAGTTTTAATCACCCAGGGAGAGAGAGGAATTCTCCAATCAGGTGTTTTGATGCTTTCTGCGGTGTGACATTTTACTGATTTCAAACACATTTACCTTTGGTTAGGAATTACATCAAAGGGCAACTCAGTGGAGGTGCATTTTAGGCTGGAGATCATCTTAAAAGAACTAAATCCTATAAACACTTGCAGTACAGAAAACAAAGGGTCGGTCCCCAGTCCCCACTAAATAGGTTTCATCCTTTAGTTATCCATAAGGATAAGGATGTACTAAATGTAACGCACTGAACATCCCAGTTGTTTGATGGACCAGGAACTAATCCACATCAAATGTCCAGATGTCAATTCATTCTCATCTAACACTGCTGGATAGGTATCGACCAAAAATAACCAATGTTTTCCCAGTAATCCACGTAGGCATATGACCCAGTATACTAACAGAATGGGGGCAGGAGGATGTTGGAACTGTGTTGTATACAGATAGATAACTAAGGTAACATTCTATCCGTTGGGTATCACAGTCTCTGCGGAGGAATCTGGGACCAGGCGTAAAACATTAAATGGATTTTGAAGTCGAGGTATGATAACCAACCAGCTTTTGTTTTATTTTTATTTTCTACTGTCTCCTAATTCCTAGATCTGTGATACGAACAGAAGAAAGAGACTTCAAACCTGTTTCGGTAACATCGCGGTGTGTTTGGGGATATCACAGACATTTGCCCGGCAGGTGGAACAGTTTCAAAGCTGTTTCAAGTCCCACTAATGTTTCACAAGTCTCTACAAATAAAGGCTTTTAGCCGATACGGCGGGTGGAAGGTCTATGGAGTTTTAATCATTTCAGATGTCGTGAGACGCGTTGAAAGACCAGACATTAGAATAAAATGTTCTTAGGGGACGGAGCTTTACAAAGGACTAAAGAAGGTAAAGACGTTTTAACATGGATCTACCTGATTGTTCCTACGTTGCGTCTGAACTGAGTTTTCTCTGTGAATGTTAAAGAGAAATCAGACTTAATATTTTGTCTTGAACGGTACAAAAAGCAGAAAGATTTGAAATGCTGCTCGCCTGCACACCGGTGGTTAAAATAGTCCCATTATATTATTTATAGGATAATTCTACTCATGCAAGTGCTACTCATGCAAGTGCCCCTAAAGAGACTTACCTGACCCGGTCCCTTGTCACCTGGTTGCCAGACTTCCGGGTTGTGGCTGTCAGGTAATTGGACGTGATATCAATGCCGTGCCTTTGATTGACAGCTGCAACCAGGAAGCAGAGAGGATAAGTGTGGCAGAGCGGCGAGGGACCAGGTCTGGTAAGATGCTATGGGGGCATTTTTCTGAAAAACAAACAAAAAGATAATTTGGGGTGGTGCTGAACCTATAACATTTATCAGAGTTGGAAGAAGTGTCAGTGGCAATGAGTGTGGGAGGAGCCCAACACAAAAGCAGTTACTGCATGAGTATACTTCTTCTTTAATGGGCATAATTTAACTATCCCTCTTTAAGTGTTTCCCCTTTTCTCTGTAGACCCACCTCTGCGACCCTGTAATATCGAACAGGCTGCGTCTATGAGCCCTGCAAGCAGCTATTTCATTGGAGGGTCTTGTTAATTTCATTTTATTCCATTTTGCTGAGTCAGCTCTTTCCAAACCAGTTGGCACCTGGCGTCTCTCTCTCCCACAGTCTCTCGCTCTCTCTGCCAAGAAACACAAATACTGAACTTTGGCCCCTAATTTCCTTATTTCCATGTGAAATCAATGCAAAGAAATGATTAGACTTGCAATAGGCCTAGTTATTAATGAGACAATATCCGTGTCAATGTCTGCTAGTGGCATCTTATAGATTACAGACATTTAATGCTGATCTTTTATTTATTATATCAGCAGGACCTTAACGAGAGACATTGGGGTTTGAATGGACGGGGGACACTGTAATATCCACATCTCTGTATTTCTATATGGTGTATATTGTACACACAGTGTACTGTTGGGTGACATACATTTATTTGCTCTATATATGATGTCAGCTCAGATTCAAAGAAAAATCATAACTAAATAATTATTGTTAATTAGTAAGCTGGCTCCTCCCTCCATGCAGTCAATCAAGGCCCGGGACTGTTGACATCACAGCTAATGATTGACTGCTGTTTTCTCTGCACATGTCCAAGCTTTTAAAAAGCTCATTGAGCAGAGAGAGCAGGCTTTTCCAGAATGCATGGTTACAAATGGATGTAATAGAATAGTAAAAATAGTTGGGTTGCGGGCAGATAATTGACAAGTCCCGGTTCTTTAAGTAGAACACATTGTTACAGAAAAGAACATGAACTGCAGGTTGTAGATCCACGAAAAATGCAAGAATGTACAAAATACAACCCCACAACCACCATTATTTTGTGACAATAGTACTGTGTTGGCTTTGTCTTTTTCCAACACAAACCTCACCTAAACACTACACAGTCTCATTAAATAACAACTGGGTCTGCCGAACAAATTCAGGATGAGGTAGGCTAATCCTGGATAGAAGTATCTGCAGGACAAACATGGCCGAACCAGGACAACTGGGAAGCTGTCCATCATGTCTAGAAGACCTGGCCTGGAACTGAAAACACCATTTTTATTTACTGACACAGCAGAATATATCGCCCATGTCTCCAGAACCAAGACCAACCCACCAATACTAGGAAAGATGGAAGGTACGGTATTTATCTCCTAATCCATTCTGTGTAGACTTCAAGGTCTTCTGATCATGGAACCCAACACTTCATAAATCACTTTCTAAAGTCATCAAAATAGGAATGTCCCAATATAATAGAATCAAAATCCAATTTGATAACGTTTAGGATAATGGTTATTTCCAGGTAAAAGACATTGTTGACATTAAATGGAAATTATTAAGAGTTTACGAATTATTTTTCTTTTTTCAATAAATTTGGCAGAACTTTAAAGACATTTAAAGTGTTTTTTTAACCCCCCCTGATCTGGAGAAGACAAAATGGAATTTGAAAGTGCCGAAACTATGTTAATAGGATTCCCAATATGGCGCGATGGATCGGTCATTGATAATTAGAATGGACACTGAAACGTTGGCCGGTTTTGATCCTATTTCCTATCTTTTTATAAGCGCGACCCGTAATATTTTATATCCAATCCCTTATGAATAAAATCTAAAAATGTAAAACAAGGCACTTATTCATTTGCTCAAACAACCGGTTTTCTGAATGGACAATAAAGCTTCTCCTTAACGTTCAATTTAATGAGTTAAAGTTGCGCTGGGTCCCTTTTCAGATGTCACATGCCCCTTTTCTTCATTCTCTCGTGCCGCAATTCTCGTCTTGTGCCTCCTGCTGTCTCTGCGAATCAATTTCCAGGCTGTCCGATGGTTTGAATTCGATCTCTCCTACGGTGCGACATAACAGAAACTAAAGAGCATCACTCTGTTAACTATGTACGAGGTGTGTGCCTAGTTAACGCTGCATTTTATTTCAAGCTATTTTATTGAAAGTACCTATTATGTATGCAGGTATTTAAGGAGCAAATTGCTGTTTCCACGCACCCTTTTCAATTTTTTTTCCCTCTCTCACTCCGAGATTCAAAGCTCATGTTTAAGAATAAAAAACAACGAATATTTTACGTCGATTTGCGAGGATAATTTCTCAGTACATTTATTGTAAACCCTGACAGACAGAGCCCCACATTACCCTATGAATTCTTCCCTGCCTGGCCCTTTTATTATGCCTTAGTAATAGGTGATGGAATCATTCAGAGTTCACAATCGAACATAATGTGTTTTTCTTTCCTAGCGGAACGTTCGCCACTGTTACACTTACAAATGTCAAGAATTAAAAACTTTCTTTGTCCCGAACTGGATTAAAAATGCACCAATTTGGAGGCTGGAATAGATCAGAAATGTTTGTATTACAGTTACTGTACTCTGTACTGGGCATCATTTATTAATGTGGGAACTGTCATACTACTTGTTCTGTTGCAAATACATCACAATAAAATTCATAGATATTATGCAATAAGATAGTGTCCACCATTAGGAAAGTTCTCCTATAATCCTACAGGGACCAGGTTCTGGCTTAACCAGGGGGCTGGAGTCAGTTTGGTAAAGATGATGGGCTTGGTGTGTGTATTGGCCCATTTACTGGTAAGCTAGAGGTAGTTTATATAAATGTAATGATTCGGGGTCCCCGAGGAGGCGATTAACTGATAATGGAAAGTCTATGGGGCATAATAAACACCTTTATTGCTGCTGTTTTCACCAAATTTGGACGATTTAGAAAGCGATAATTACTATGAAGACTATCGAAGCATATCGCCATGCCACTGCGCAATTGTATTTACAAAACGGCGATAAGTGTGTTCTTGCGTGAAGTTACTTAAATTCAATACTAATAAGGGTCCCGTGGCGGCGCTAGGCTATTTCTCTAATACGATTGGTGGTTACTTTTTACTAAGATCGCTTCTTTAACGTTCCGATTTTCTCCATTTACCTTCCCCCGCAAACCCAGCCTTAACGCAATGAACAGGGTGATGCTGCTAACGATACTACGGACGCACATTGCTTAGTGTCTGCATTACATAGTATCTTACAGCCGTCACATGTCAATAATGCTGTTGGCATTCAAAATAAAATTATAACAGGATTATAGGTTAGTATCCAGTTCTGTACCTACATCCCATATTCAGCGCTGTTCCTTGCTGTTTTCTGCCCTTTATAGAACCTCCCAGACACTCGGTTCTATTTATTTCATTGTAACACAGGACAACATGGAAAATCTACAGCCGGGGATAGGAAACGTCAATGTTTAAATGAAATAAACCCAAATGGGACTAAAATAAAGGCACAGAGGTATTAAGCGGCTCTGTGGCCCAGATCTCTTTGTGACTGCTGCTAAATAGAACATAGAGATGGTATTACGGCAGGGGGGGCTTGATTACTTTAGCCCTGGGTAGAAGGATTCCATACGATGAGGCCGGCAAACAATCCGTGTCCTCGGGTAACCCCCCAACAGCTGCTTCTGCTCAGCACCAGAGAGACTCAGAAAGCTCTGTCACCTCAAAGGACTTCAGAGATGAACAGTGACCGTCCTGTGTAATGGTTGGAAGGGTGGGGGTGAGATGCTCCTTTTCCCAGTGTGCGTGTACGGCCTGGCTGCCTTATTAAAATGACAGGGAGGTTAAAGGCATTCTGGTATTTCTAAATCACAGTGTTAGCATTGCTTCCTAAGCACATGTGGGTTGTACAAAGCAGCATGGCAGCTCCCACTTTATGTCAGTGGTGCACGCATAGGAATAACCGCACGCACTGTACGGCAATGTGGCACGATCCCCAGGAAGCACAAACCAGAAAGAATTTGAATGACAAGTTGAAAGACATTTCCTACTTTATACAGATACAGTTCCAACCCTTTATAAACGAGTGATAAATGGCCAACGACTGTCATTCATTCTGTCAATGGCTCTCAACATATGGCGCCTCCTCTGACTTCATGTGATGTCATGAGTTGGCACAGGAACAGGCAATGATGTCAGAACATTGCCTGGTGGTTGTCCCAGAATACAAAACATTTAATGCTGCCCTACATGACTGCCGTACAACACATTCCCTGTCCACTACCCTGGACTACCCCCCATAATTCTCATTAGTAGAGATGGTCGAACTATATAAAGTTCGGTACGTTTTCAAACTTTAAAACTTCAGAAAAAGTTCAAACGTTCGAATTCGGACCCATTAAAGTCAATGGGAAGTGATAGTTTGAAAAGTCCGGAGGATTTACAGCTAAACTAACAATGGTAACTTACTGTAAATGGCTGTGGCACCTGGGAAATGGTCTGGGGAACATGTCACTGTCACCAAAACTTGTTTAACACTTCTTAAACACGAGCAGGCAATTGTTGGGTTTTGCGCAAGCTACATTCAAGGGTTAAAGCTAATTCGAGGGTTACCGAAATCTGCCGTTACTTTTGAGGGTTACTGAAAACAAACGATACTTTCGAGGGTTAGCGAACGATACATTCTAGGGTTAGCGAACGATACATTCTAGGGTTAGCGAATGATACATTCTAGGGTTAGCGAACGATACATTCTAGGGTTAGCGAACAATACATTCTAGGGTTACCGAACGATACATTCTAGGGTTAGCGAACGATACACTCTAGGGTTAGCGAACGATACATTCTAGGGTTACCGAACGATGCATTCTAGGGTTACCGAACGATACATTCTAGGGTTAGCGAAACGATACATTCTAGGGTTAGCGAACGATACATTCTAGGGTTAGCGAACAATACGTTCTAGGGTTAGCGAACGATACGTTCTAGGGTTAGAGAATGATACATTCTAGGGTTAGCAAACGATACATTCTAGGGTTAGCGAACGATACATTCTAGGGTTAGCGAACGATACATTCTAGGGTTAGCGAACGGTACATTCTAGGGTTAGCCCAACGATACATTCTAGGGTTAGCGAACGATACATTCTAGGGTTAGACGAACGAGTACATTCTACGGGTTAGCGAACGATACACTTCTAGGGTTAGCGAACGATCCATTCTAGGGTTAGCGAACGAACTTTAGGGTGCAACGTACATTCTAGGGTTAGCGCAGTACAGTACTAGGTTAGCGACGATACATTCTAGGGTTAGCGAAACGATACATTTAGGGTTAGCGAACGATACATTTAGGGGTAGCGAACGATACATATCTAGGGTTAGCGAACGTACATTCTAGGGTTAGACGAACGATACATTCTAGGTTAGCGACGATCATTTAGGGTTAGCGAACGATACATTCTAGGGTTACGAGACGATACATTCTAGGGTTAGCGGAACGGTACATTCTAGGGTTAGCGAACGATACTTCTAGGGTTTAGCGAACGATACATTTAGGGTTAGCGAAGAATACATTCTAATGGTTAGCGAACGATACATTACTAGGTTAGCGAACGATACATTCGGGTTAGCGAAAGATAAATTCTAGGGTTAGCGACGATACATTCTAGGGTTTAGCGAACGATACATTCTAGGGTTAGCGAAACGATACATTCTAGGTTAGCGAACGATACTTCTAGGGTTAGCGAAATACATTCTAGGGTTAGCGAACGATACATTCTAGGGTAGCGAAGATAAATTCTAGGTTAGCGAACGATACATCTAGGTTAGCGACATCTAGGGTTACATTCTAGGGTAGCGAACGATACATTCTAGGGTTAGCGAATGGACATTCTAGGGTTAGCGAACGAACATTTGGTTAGCGAATGGTACATTCTAGGGTTAGCGAACGATACATTCTAGGGTTAGCGAACGATACATTCTAGGGTTAGCGAACGATACATTCTAGGGTTAGCGAACGATCCATTCTAGGGTTAGCGAACGAACATTTAGGGTTAGCGAACGTACATTCTAGGGTTAGCGAACCAGTACATTCTAGGGTTAGCGAACGATACATTCTAGGGTTAGCGAACCGATACATTTAGGGTTAGCGAACGATACATTTAGGGGTAGCGAACGATACAATCTAGGGTTAGCGAACGATACATTCTAGGGTTAGCGAACAGGTACATTCTAGGTTAGCGCGATCATTTAGGGTTAGCGAACGATACATTCTAGGGTTAGCGAACGATACATTCTAGGGTTAGCGGAATGGTACATTCTAGGGTTAGCGAACGATACTTCTAGGGTTAGCGAACGATACATTCTAGGGTTAGCGAAAATACATTCTATGGTTAGCGAACGATACATTCTAGGGTTAGCGAACGATACATTCTAGGGTTAGCGAAAGATACATTCTAGGGTTAGCGAGATGTACATTCTAGGGTTAGCGAACGATACATTCTAGGGTTAGGAACGATACATTCTAGGTTAGCGAACGATACTTCTAGGGTTAGCGAACCATACATTCTAGGTTAGCGAACGATACATTCTAGGGTAGGAAAGATACATTCTAGGTTAGCGAACGATACATTCTAGGGTTAGCGAATGGTACATTCTAGGGTTAGCGAACGATACATTCTAGGGTTAGCGAATGGTACATTCTAGGGTTAGCGAACGATACATTCTAGGGTTAGCGAATGGTACATTCTAGGGTTAGCGAACAATACATTCTAGGGTTAGCGAACGATACATTCTAGGGTTAGCGAACGATACATTCTAGGGTTAGCGAACGATACATTCTAGGGTTAGCGAACGATACATTCTAGGGTTAGCGAACGATACATTCTAGGGTTAGCGAACGATACATTCTAGGGTTACAAACGAATTATCGAAAATACAGCCGCGAGTCCGAAAAAACGAACAAGTTCGAGTTCTAGTCCATCCCTACTCATTAGAAGGCTTGCCCACTTTACATGGTGAGTGACAGATCTCTTTCACTCACAGACGTCCCAGATCACAAGAATATAAACCTATAATTTAATGTTACACTGCGATTCTCTAAAACTGTGTCCTTAGGGGACAAATACGTTTCTCTCCCAGAGCCGTCACTTTACATTAAATAGTAAACTCTGCGCTTTGTGGTCGAGTTTCCCTGTGGAACAAACAGTGAAGTATCCGTGTGACAGAAGGGAAAATAAGGTCATTCTATATGAGGATAACTTAATACTCCACAACCCAAGAGCACATAATCTCCCCTAATTGCATTGCTGGTCTGCAGAGGTTTAATAAGATCTCAGGGCTGTAAATAAATCTCTCAGAGTCAGCGATGCTGGACGTGACTTTGAACAGCGGCATTAAGATTCCATAGAATAAAATTAGACTGTTTTCCCTCCCAGAAGCAAAAGACGCAGATAAGTCGGCAGAGACAGATGATAAACAATATATTTTTTTTGCCGAATTACCGGGGAAAGTCGGATAGGGATATGGTTAGAAACCGGATGGAATTTTATTGCAATTTACATTTATAAAGAAGATGTAAATATTGTTTCCATGGGGTCGGAGACACATCTCCAGCTAAATTATTTACCAGGGATACCCTCGGGGAAGTTAAGGGGGTATGACATTCTTTATAGCCCAATACTGTGATATCTGACCATCTACCATCGAGAACAATGAGCCAAAAGATAAATGTTACTTGCAGGATCTCAGAATATTTAAAAATTACAACTCCCAGCATTCCCCTACAAGAACGCTATAACAGCAGAAGGCAGCAAGGGATGTTGGTAGTTGTCTTCTGGTATCTGTAGGCCTGCAGATCCCTGTGAGTACCGGAGCACCGTCTTTGGCTGCTGGCTTCACCCGATGGCCTACAGTAGTGTGTTGGGCATTGTAAATGTATAGACTGCCAGTGTATGGACTGCCTTAAAGGGCTACCTATAGTCTGCCAGTGTATGGACTGCCTTAAAGGGCTACCTATAGTCTGCCAATGTATAGACTGCATTAAGATGCGTTGTTGGTAGTTGTCTTCTTGGTATCTGTAGCCTGCAGATCCCTGTGAGTACCGGAGCACCGTCTTTGGCTGCTGGCTTCACCCGATGGCTACAGTAGTGTGTGGGCATTGTAAATGATGACTGCCAGTGTATGGACTGCCTTAAAGGGCTACCTATAGTCTGCCAGTGTATGGACTGCCTTAAAGGGCTACCTATAGTCTGCCAATGTATAGACTGCATTAAAGGGCTACCTATGGTCTGCCAATGTATAGATTGCCTTAAAGGGCTACCTATAGTCTGCCAATGTATAGACTGCATTAAAGGGCTACCTATAGTCTGCAAATGTATAGACTGCATTAAAGGGCTACTATAGTTCGCCAAGTATAGACTGCATTAAAGGGCTACCTTAGTCTGCCAATGTATAGACTGCATTAAAGGGCTACCTATAGTCTGCAATGTATAGACTGCCTTAAAGGGCTACCAATAGTCTGCAAATGTATAGACTGCCTTAAAGGGCTACCTATAGTCTGCCAATGTATAGACTGCCTTAAAGAGATACTATAGTCTGCCAATGTAAGACTGCCTTAAAGGGCTACCTATGGTCTGCCAATGTATAGACTGCATTAAAGGGATACCTATAGTCTGCCAGTATAGTCTGCATTAAAGGGCTACCTATGGTCGCCAATGTATAGACTGCATTAAAGGGCTACCTATAGTCTGCCAATGATAGTATCTGCATCAAAGGGCTACCTATAGTCTGCCAGTGTATAGCCTGCATTAAAGGGCTACCTATAGTCTGCAAATGTATAGTCTTCATCAAAGGGCTCATATAGTCTGCCAGTATAAAGACTGCCTTAAAGGGCTACCATTAGTCTGCAGTGTATAGTCTGCATTAAAGGGCTACCTATAGTCTGCCAATGTAAGACTGCCTTAAAGGGCTACCAATAGCTGCAAATGTATAGACTGCCTTAAGGGCTACCTATAGTCTGCCAATGTATAGATGTCCTTAAAGAGATACCTATAGTCTGCCAATGTATAGACTGCCTTAAGGGTACCTATGGTCGCCATGTATAGACTGCATTAAAGGGATACCTATAGTCTGCCAATGTATAGTCTGCATTAAAGGGCATACTATGCGTGCCCAAGTATAGACTGCATTAAAGGACCCTATAGTCTGCCAATGTATAGTCTGCATTCAAAGGGCTACCTAGTATGCCAGTGTATAGCTGCATTAAAGGGTACCTATAGTCTGCAAATGTATAGTCTCCATCAAAGGGCTACCTATAGTCTGCCAGTATAAGACTGCCTTAAAGGGCTACCTATAGTCTGCCAAATGCAGTCCTATACATTGGCAGACCATAGGTACCCTTTAAGGCAGTCCTATACATTGGCAGACTATCGTATCTCTTTAAGGCAGTCTACATTGGCAGACTATAGGTAGCCCTTTAAGCAGTCTATACATTTGCAGACTATTGGTAGCCCTTTAAGGCAGTCTATACATTGGCAGAACTATAGGAGCCCTTAATGCAGTCTATACATGGCAGACTATAGGTAGCCCTTTTAATGCAGTCGAAACTTTGCAGCATAGGTGCCCTTTAATGCAGCTATAGGTCTATACTTGCAGACGATAGTAGCCTTTAATGCAGTCTAACATTGGCAGACTATAGGTAGCCCTTTAAGGCAATCTATACATTGGCAGACCATAGGTAGCCCTTTATGCAGTCTATACATTGGCAGACAATAGTAGCCCTTTAAGGCAGTCCATACTCTGGCAGACTATAGGTAGCCCTTTAAGGCAGTCCATACACTGGCAGTCTATACATTTACAATGCCCAACACACTACTGTAGGCCATCGGGTGAAGCCAGCAGCCAAAGACGGTTGCTCCGGTACTCACAGGGATCTGCAGGCCTACAGATACCAGAAGCAACTACCAACATCCCTTGCTGCCTTCTGCTGTTATAGCGTTCTGTAGGGGAATCTGGGAGTTGTAATTTTTAAATATTCTGAGATCCTGCAAGTAACATTTATCTTTTGGCTCATTGTTCTCGATGGTAGATGGTCAGATATCACAATTGGGCTATAAAGATGTCATACCCCCTACTTCCCCGAGGGTATCCCTGGTAAATAATTTAGCTGGAGATGTGTCTCCACCCCATGGAACAATATTACATCTTCTTTATAAATGTAAATTGCAATAAAATTCCATCCGGTTTCTAACACATATCCCATCCGACTTTCCCCGGTAATTCGGCAAAAAAAATATATTGTTTATCATCTGTCTCTGCCGACTTATCTGCGTCTTTTGCTTCTGGGAGGGAAAACAGTCAATTTTATTCATGGAATCTTAATGCCGGTGTTCAAAGTCACGTCCAGCATCGCTGACTCTGAGAGATTTATTTACAGCCCTGAGATCTTATTAAACTCTGCGACCAGCAATGCAATTAGGGAGATTATGTGCTCTTGGGTTGTGAGTATTAGTTATCCTCATATAGAATGACCTTATTTTCCCTTCTGTCACACCGGATACTTCACTGTTGTTCACAGGGAAACTCGACCACAAAGCGCAGAGTTTACTATTTAATGTAAAGTGACGGCTCTGGGAGAGAACGTATTTGTCCCTAAGGACACAGTTTTAGAGAATCGCAGTGTAACATTAAATTATAGGTTAATATTCTGTGTGATCTGGGACGTCTGTGAGTGAAAGAGATCTGTCACTCACCTGTAAAGTGGGCAAGCCTTCTAAGAGTAGGGATGGACTAGAACTCGAACTTGTTTCTTTTTTTCGGACTCGCGCTGGTATTTTTCGAAATTCGTTTGTACCTAGATGTAGTTCGCTAACCCTAGAATGTATCGTTCGCTAACCCTAGAATGTATCGTTCGCTAACCCTAGAATGTATCGTTCCTAACCCTAGAATGTATCGTTCGCTAACCCTAGAATGTATCGTCGCTAACCCTAGATATGTTCGCTAACCCTAAATGTACCATTCGCTAACCCTAAATGTAATCGTTCGCTAACCAGATGTACCTTCGAACCCTAGAATGTACGTTCGCTACCCTAGAATGTACTACTTCGCTAACCCTAGAATGTATCGTTCGCTACCCTAGAATGTATCAGTTACTAACCCTAGAATGTAATCGTTCGCTAACCCTAGAATGTATTGTTCGCTACCCTAGAAGTATCGTTCGCTAACTCTAGAATGTATCGTTCACTAACCCTAGAATGTATCGTTCGCTAACCCTAGAATGTACCATTCGCTAACTAAAGTATGTCGCTAACCCTAGAATGTATCGTTCGCTAACCTAGAATGTAATCGTTCGCTAACCATAGAATGTATGTGTTCGCTAACCTAGAATGTACGTTCGCTACCCTAGAATTATCGTTCGCTACAACCCTAGAAGTACCATTCGCTAACCCTAGAATGTATCGTTCGCTAACCCTAGAATGTATCGTTCGCTAACCCTAATGTATCGTTCGCTAACCCTAGAATGTACCGTTCGCTAACCCCTAGAATGTATCGTTCGCTAACCCTAGAATGTATCGTTCGCTAACCCTAGAATGTATCGTTCGCTAACCCTAGAATGTATCGTTCGCTACCCTAGAATGTATCGTTCGCTAACCCTAGAATGTACTTTCGCTAACCTAGATGCTCACCCTGTATCGTTCGCTAACCCTAGAAGGTATCGTTCGCTAACCCTAGAAATGTATCGTTCGCTAACCCTAGAATGTATCGTTCGCTAAACCCTAGAAGTACGTTCGCTAACCCTAGAATGTACGTTCGTAACCACAGAATGTACGTTCGCTAACCCTAGAATGTACCTGTTCGTAACCCTAGAATGTATCGTTCGCTAACCCTAGAATGTTATCGTTCGATACCCTAGAATGTATCGTTCGCTAACCCTAGAATGTACGTTCGCTAACCCTAGAATGTACTGTTCGCTAACCCTAGATGTACGTCGCTACCTAGAATGTATCGTTCGCTAACCCAGAATGTACGTCGTAACCGAATGTATCGTTGCTAACCCTAGAATGTATCATTCTCTAACCCTAGAACTTATCGTTCGCTAACCCTAGAACGTATTGTTCGCTAACCCTAGAATGTCAATCGTTTCGCTAACCCTGAATTATCTTTGCTAACCCTAAATGTATCGTTCGGTAACCCTAGAATGCTCGTTCGGATAACCCTAGAATGTCGTTCGCTAACCCTAGAGATGTATCGTCGCTAACCCTAGAATGTACGTTCGGTAACCCTAGAATGTATGTTCGCTAACCCTAGAATGTATCGTTCGCTAACCCTAGAATGTACATTCGCTAACCTAGAATGTATCGCGCTACGAATATACGATAAGCTACCGTCCCGAAGTAGTTTGTTTCAGTAACCCTCAAAAGTAACGGCAGATTTCGGTACCCCTAATTAGCTTTAACCCTTGAATGTAGCTTGCGCAAAACCCAACATTGCCTGCTCGTGTTAGAAGTGTTACCAAGTTTTGGTGACAGTGACATGTTCCCCAGACCATTTCCCAGGTGCCACAGCCATTTACAGTAAGTTACCATTGTTAGTTTAGCTGTAATCCTCCGGACTTTTCAAACTATCACTTCCCATTGACTTTAATGGTCCAATTCGAACGTTGAACTTTTTCTGAAGTTTTAAAGTTTGAAAACGTACCGAACTTTTATAGTTCGACCATCTCTACTAATGAGAATTATGGGGGGTAGTCCAGGGTAGTGGACAGGAATGTGGGGTACGGCAGTCATTAGGGCAGCATTAAATGTTTTGTATTCTGGGACACCACCAGGCAATGTTCTGACATCATTGCCTGTTCCTGTGCCAACTCATGACATCAACATGAAGTCAGAGGAGGCGCCATATGTGAGAGCCATTGACAGAATGATTGACAGTCGTTGCCATTTACACTCGTTTATAAAGGGTTGGAACTGTATCGTATAGTAGAAATGTCTTTCAACTGGTCATCAAATCTTTCTGGTTTGTGCTTCCTGGGATCGTGCCACATTGCCGTACAGTGCGTGCGGTATTCCTATGCGTGCACCACTGACATAAGTGGGAGCTGCCATGCTGCTTTGTTACAACCCACATTGCTTAGGAAGCATGCTAACACTGTGATTTAGAAATACCACGAATCCTTAACCTCCCTGTCATTTTAATAAGCAGCCAGGCCGTACACGCACACTGGGAAAAGGACATCTCACCCCCCCACCTTCCAACCATTACACAGGACGGTCACTGTTCTTCTCTGAAGTCCTTTGAGGTGACAGAGCTTTCTGAGTCTCTCTGGTGCTGAGCAGAAGCAGCTGTTGGGGGTTACCCGAGGACACGGATTGTTTGCCCGGCCTCATCGTATGGAATCCTTCTACCCCAGGCTAAAGTAATCAGCCCCCCCTGCCGTAATACCATCTCTTGTTCTATTTAGCAGCAGTCACAAGAGATCTGGGCCACACGAGCCGCTATACCTCTGTGCCTTTATTTTAGTCCCATTTGGGTTTATTTCATTTAAACATTGCAGTTTCCTATCCCGCGCTGTAGATTTCCATGTTGTCCTGTGTTACAATGAATAAATAGAACCGAGTGTCTGGGAGGTTCTATAAAGGGCAGAAAACAGCAAGGAACAAGCGCTGAATATGGGATGTAGGTACGAACTGGATACCTAACCTATAATCCTGTTATAATTTTATTTTGAATGCCAACAGCATTATTGAATGTGACGGCTGTAAGATACTATGTAATGCAGACACTAAGCAATGTGCGTCCGTAGTATCGTTAGCAGCATCACCCTGTTCATTGCGTTAAGGCTGGGTTTGCGGGGGAAGGTAAATGGAGAAAATCGAACGTTAAAGAGCGATCTTAGTAAAATAAAACCCACCAATCGTATTAGAGAAATAGCCTAGCGCCGCCACGGGACCCTTATTAGTATTGAATTAAGTAACTTCACCAAGAACACCTTATCGCCGTTTTGTAAATACAATTGCGCATGTGGCATGGCGATATGCTTCGATAGTCTTCAATAATTTATCGCTTTCTAAATCGTCCAAATTTGGTGAAACAGCAGCAATAAAGGTGTTTATATTATGCCCCATAGACTTTCCATTATCAGTTAATCGCCTCCTCGGGGACCCCGACATCACAATTTATATAAACTACCTCTAGCTTACCAGTAAATGGGCCAATCCACACACAAGCCACATCATCTTTACCAAACTGACTCCAGCCCCCTGGTTAAGCCAGAACCTGGTCCCTGTATATTATAGGAGAACTTTCCTAATGGTGGACACTATCTTATTGCATAATATCTATGAATTTATTGTGATGTATTTGCAACAGAACAAGTAGTATGACAGTTCCCACATTAATAAATGATGCCCGTACAGAGTACAGTAACTGTAATACAAACATTTTGATCTTATTCCACAGCCTCCAAATTGGTGCATTTTTTAATCCAGTTCGGGACAAAGAAAGTTTTTAAATTCTTGACATTTGTAAGTGTAACAGTGGCGAACGTTCCGCTAGGAAAGAAACACATTATGTTCGATTGTGAACTCTGAATGATTCCATCACCTATTACTAAGGCATAATAAAAGGGCCAGGCAGGAAAATTCATAGGGTAATTGTGGGGCTCTGTCTGTCAGGTTTACAATAATGTACTGAGAAATTATCCTCGCAAATCGACGTAAAATATTCGTTGTTTTTTATTCTTAAAACATGAGCTTTGAATCTCGGAGTGAGAGAGGGAAAAAAAATTGAAAAGGGTGCGTGGAAACAGCAATTTGCTCCTTAAATACCGCATACATAATAGGGTACTTTCAATAAATAGCTTGAAATAAAATGAGCGTAATCGCACACACCTCGTACATAGTTAACAGAGTGATGCTCTTAGTTTCTGTTTGTCGCACCGTAGGAGAGATCGAATTCAAACCATCGGACAGCCTGGAAATTGATTCGCAGAGACAGCAGGAGGCACAAGACGAGAATTCGGCACGAGAGAATGAAGAAAAGGGGCATGTACATCTGAAAAGGGACCCAGCGCAACTTTAACTCATTAAATTGAACGTTAAGGAGAAGCTTTATTGTCCATTCAGAAACCGGTTGTTGAGCAAATGAATGTGCCTTGTTTTAACTTTTTAGATTTTATTCATAAGGGATTGGATATAAAATATTACGGGTCGCGCTTATAAAAGATGGAATAGGTCAAACCGGCCAACGTTTCATGTCCATTCTAATTATCAATGACCGATCCATCGCGCCATATTGGGAATCCTATTAACATAGTTTCGCGCACTTTCAAATTCATTTTGTCTTCCCAGATCAGGGGGGGTTAAAAAAAACACTTTAAATGTCTTTAAAGTTCTGCCAAATTTTGAAAAAAGAAAAATAATTCGTAAACTCTTAATATTTCCATTTAATGTCAACAATGTCTTTACCGAAATAACCATTATCCTAAACGTTATCAAATTGGATTTTGATTCATTTATTGGGACATTCCTATTTTGATGACTTTAGAAAGTGATTTTGAAGTGTGGGGTCCATGATCAGAAGACCTTGAAGTCTACACAGAATGGATTAGGAGATAAATACCGTACCTTCCATCTTTCCTAGTATGGTGGGTTGGTCTTGGTTCTGGAGACATGGGCGATATATTCCTGTGTCAGTAAATAAAAATGGTGTTTTCAGTTCCGCCAGGTCTCTAGACATGATGGACAGCTTCCCAGTTGTCCTGTTCGGCCATGTTTGCCTGCAGATACTCTATCCAGGATTAGCCTACCATCATCCTGAATTTGTTCGGCAGACCCAGTTGTTATTTATGAGACTGGTTGTGTTTAGGTGAGGTTTGTGTTGGAAAAGACAAAGCCAACACAGTACTATTGTCACAAAATAATGGTGGTTGTGTGGGTTGTATTTGTACATTCTTGCATTTTTCGTGGTCTACAACCTGCAGTTCATGTTCTTTTCTGTAACATGTTTTACTTAAAGAACCGGACTTGTCAATTATCTGCCCGCAACCCAACTATTTTTACTATTCTATTACATCCATTTGTAACCATGCATTCTGGAAAAAGCCTGCTCTCTCTGCTCAATGAGCTTTTTAAAAGCTTGACATGTGCAGAGAAAACAGCAGTCAATCATAGCTGTGTGTCAACAGTCCCGGGCCTTGATTGACTGCATGGAGGGAGGCCAGCTTACTAATTAACAATAATTATTTGTTATGATTTTTCTTTGAATCTGAGCTGACATCATATATAAGGAAATAAATGTATGTCACCCCAACAGTACACTGTGTGTACAATTACACCAATAGAAATACAGATGTGGATATTACGTGTCCCCCGTCCATTCAAACCCCAATGTCTCTCGTTAAGGTCCTGCTGATATAATAATAAAATCAGCATTAAATGCTGTAATCTATAGATGCCACTATAGCAGACATTGACACGGATATTGTCTCATTAATAACTAGGCCTATTGCAAGTCTAATCATTTCTTTGCATTGAGTTTCACATGGAAATAAGGAAATTAGGGGCCCAAAGTTCAGTATTTGTGTTTCTTGGCGGGGAGAGAGATGCGGGAGACTGTGGAGAGAGAGACGCCAGGTGCCAACTGGTTTGGAAAGAGCTGACTCAGCAAAATGGAATAAAATGAAATTACACAAGACCCTCCAATGAATAGTGCTTTGCAGGGTCATAAACGCAGCCTGTTCGATATTACAGGGTCGCAGGAGTGTTCTACAGAGAAAAGGGGAAACACTTAAGAGGGATAGTTAAATTATGCCCATTAAGAAGAAGTATACTCATGCAGTAACTGCTTTTGTGTTGGGCTCCTCCCACACTCATTGCCACTGACACTTCTTCCAACTCTGATAAAGTTATAGGTTCAGCAACCACCCCAAATTATCTTTTTGTTTGTTTTTCAGAAAAATGCCCCCATAGCATCTTACCAGACCTGGTCCCTCGCCGCTCTGCCACACTTATCCTCTCTGCTTCCTGGTTGCAGCTGTCAATCAAGGCACGGCATTGATATCACGTCCAATTACCTGACAGCACACACCGGAAGTCTGGCAACCAGTGTGACAAGGGACCGGGTCAGGTAAGTCTCTTTAGGGGCACTTGCATGAGTAGCACTTGCATGAGTAGAATATCCTATAAATAATATATGGGACTATTTAAACCACCGGTGTGCAGGCGAGCAGCATTTCAAATCTTTCTGTTTTTGTACCGTTCAAGACAAAATATTAAGTCTGATTTCTCTTTAACATTCACAGAGAACTCAGTTCAGACGCAACGTAGGAACAATCAGGTAGATCCATGTTTAAAACGTCTTTACCTTCTTTAGTCCTTTGTAAAGCTCCGTCCCCTAAGAACATTTATTCTAATGTCTGGTCTTTCAAACGCGTCTCACGACATCTGAAATGATTAAAACTCCATAACCTTCACCACCCGCCGTATCGGCTAAAAGCCTTTATTTGTAGAGATTGTGAACATTATGGACTTGAAACAGCTTTGAAACTGTTCCACCTGCGGGCAAATGTCTGTGATTCCCCAAACACACCGCGATTTCCGAAACAGGTTTGAAGTCTCTTTCTTCTGTTCGTATCACGATCTAGGATTAGGAGACAGTAGAAAATAAAAATAAAAAAAAGCTGGTTGGTTATCATACTCGACTTCAAAATCCTTTAATGTTTTAACGCCTGGTCCCGATTCCTCCGCAGAGACTGTGATACCACAACGGATAGAATGTTACCTAGTTATCTATCTGTATACAACACAGTTCCAACATCCTCCTGCCCCCATTCTGTTAGTATACTGGGTCATATTGCCTACGTGGATTACTGGGAAAACATTGGTTATTTTGGTCGATACCTATCCAGCAGTGTTTAGATGAGAATGAATTGACATCTGGACATTTGATGTGGATTAGTTCCGGTCCATCAAACACTGGGATGTTCATGTGCGTTACATTTAGTAACAATATCCTTATCCTATGGATAACTAAAGGATGAAACCTATTTAGTGGGGCTGGGGACCGACCTTTGTTTTCTGTACTGCAATGTTTATAAGGATTTAGTTCTTTTAAGATGATCTCCAGCCTAAAATGCACCTCCACTGAGTGCCCTTTGATGTAATTCCTAACCAAAGGTATGTGTTTGAAATCAGTAAAATTCAACACCGCAAAAGCATCACAACACCTGATTGGAGATTCCTCTCTCTCCTGGGTGATTAAAACGAGCATGTGTGAGATCACTGAGCTAGGGAGGGGCGGTAACTGCAGGATTCTTACTGCATGATTTTACTGTGTACTTTGGTTAGGGATTACATAAGTAACTTTGGTCAGATAATACATAAATCATATGTTTTTTTTAGCAGGAGGGGATAAAACAGAGTAACAAAGACTATAAAGGGCCAGACTGCACAGTTATGTAATTAAAATGGTTGCATTGGGCTGGTGAAAATGTGAAGGCTAAAGATGGATTTGATTTCAGTAATTTAACTGCAAATTCTGTGGGATTACAGATGTTCAGATGGTGGATTAACAGATGTACAGGGTGGAATAACCGAATTGTACAGGGTGGGGTTATCAATATTACAGGGTGGGATAACTATACAGGGTGGGATTAACAGGTGTACAGGGTGGGATTACAGATGTAAAGGATGGGATTTACGATTACAGGGTGGGATTAACAGAACATACAGGGTGGGATTAACAGGATTACAGATGGATTACCTGGATATACAGGGTGGGATTAACAGAACATACAGGGTGGATTACAGATGTACAGGGATGGGATTAACCGGATATACAGGGTGGGATAACAGAACATACAGGGTGGGATTAACAGAAGTACAGGGTGGATGTACATGATTTCCAGGGTGGATTACAGGATGTACAGGGTGGGATGTACAGGTTGGATACCATGATGTACAGGGTGGATACAGGATGTACAGTGTGGGGGTATTAACAGGATGTACAGGGTGGGATTACAGGATGACGGTTGGATTACAGGATTACGGTGGGATTAACAGATATACGGGGTTGGTATAACAGGATTTACAGGTGGGATTAAAAGAATTTAACAGGAGTGGGATTACAAAATTACAGGGGATAACAGAATAACAGGGTGGGATTAACAGAATATACAGGTTGGTATAACAGATGTCAGGGTGGATTAACAGATATACAGGTGGATTAACAGGATGTACAGGGTGGATTACAGAGGATGTACAGGTGGATTAACAGGATGTCAGGTGGGATTAACGAATATACAGGGTGGGATTAACAGATTTACAGGGTGGTATAACATCATAACAGGGATTACAGGATGTACGGGTGGATAACGATGACAGTGGGATTAACAGGATGTACAGGGCAATGTATCGAGTTTTTCAAAGTGATATTAACTGCCCCAATTTAGTCTTAAAGTCCAATTCTCTTGGTGTGTTGCACCAATTCAGGGTATTAATAAAGTTCTTGTCGTTTAAAATGTGCTAATTTTGCCCAACCTCAGAGTTTAGCTTTCAAATGTTAAATAACATCTGATTGGTTGGGGCAAAATTGCAGCATTTTAACGATAAGAACTTTTATTGAATCTCCCTGTCTTGTCTTTAAAGGCCTGGGAAAGTGAAAACAATTCAGGGTTTGACAAATAGTCACTACTACTTTATATAAAATGGAGAATCAGGCTTTCCATGCCCCTTCAAGCATATGCAAATAAGGAACAAAGACTCCTGGGTAATTTCCCAAAGTCTCTGTTCCTAATCAACAAGGTGCAAGTTACCTGTGATGCAGTTTACCACACCTATTGGTCTCTTTCAATATACAATATTGTTACAATGGAAATCACAGGAACGAAAAAAATTCCCACAATTTTTCGATGCACATGCGATTGTGCATCCGTTTCCATTTTGCATGCGTTTTATAAGGCAAAATTACAAAATTGCATGCTCAACCACCGCGGAACAACGAGCGGCAACGCACAGAAATGGCACACGCAATACTGATTGGTGCGTTGTAGTGGCTCCTCGCCTTACAGACAGGAATGCAAATGCCGTACAGCAATTAAAGTTAACACTTCCTTCTTGCACTGTTTCTCCCCCAAAGCTGTGACACAGAGGAGCCCCCTGCACAGATCTACAAATTAACTACCACAAAACACTTCCAATATGTAAATATATACCTGCAAAATGCTTTCTGCCTGTGTTAAAATTAGCCAGAGGCAAACAGACTGCTATGATACACTTTTTCAAGTGTGTAAACAACGACTGCTATGATACCTATGTGATACCCTATGTGATACCCTATGTGGTACCCTATGTGGTACCCTATGTGGTACCCTATGTGGTACCCTATGTGGTACCTTATGTGGTACCCTTTGTGATACCCTATGTGGTACCCTATGTGATGTCCCTATGTGATACCCTATGTGGTACCCTATGTGGTACCCTATGTGGTACCCTATGTGGTACCCTATGTGGTACCTTATGTGGTACCCTTTGGATACCCTATGTGGTACCCTATGTGGTACCCTATGTGGTACCCTATGTGATACCTTATGTGGTCCCTATGTGATACCCTCTGTGGTACCCTATGTAATACCCTATGTGATACATACCCTATGTTGTACCCTATGTGATATCCTTTGTGTACCTATGTGGACCTATGTGGTACCCTATTTAATACCCTATGTGATACATACCCTATGTTGTACCCTATGTGATACATACCCTAGGTGATGCCCTATGTGGTACGCCATGTGATACCCTATGTGATACATACACTATGTGATACCCTATGTGATACATACCCTATGTGTACCTTATGTGATACCTCTATGTGATACCCTATGTGATACATACCCTATGTGATACATACCTATGTGATACATACCCTATGTGATACATACCCTATGTGATACATACCCTATGTGATGCCCTATGTGGTACGCCATGTGATACCCTATGTGATACATACCCTATGTGGTACCTTATGTGATACCCTATGTGGTACCTTATGTGATACCCTATGTGATACCCTATGTGATACATACCATATGTGATACATACCCTATGTGATTCATACCCTATGTGATACCCGAAGTGAGCTTGCTCATACCCTGGGTAGGCAAGAGTAGGCAATCACAATGGAGACCACAGATCCCCCTTTAATATCTACTCTCTGGACAGACATTGGGCAGAGCTTCTGTGCTGTTGCTATGAGTGCTATCTGCCACCCCACGATGACATCATATCTACATGATGTCATAAATAAGAGGATTTAAATCTGTCCTGGATATTTCTCAGCTTAGGAAATTATAGAAAGGAATCCATTTGGATTTACAAACATGTGCTCTCTCATTAGCAACAAGGGTTTTCAAATCTCCGTGAACTTCACGCCTATAAACCACAGCTCTCTCTCTCTCTCTCCTCGACTCTGTCTCTTTTCCTATTGTTTAAGTTAGCTGCATAGCTGGTGGAAATAGCAACTTCATTCCAGGATAGAGTCCTGTGAATTCAGCAGATGTTCCTTCTGTTCGTCAGCCATACAACGAATACATCAATATTTCCATTCACGCAAGTGATGGAGCGCCAACTTCTATGGAAGTGGTAGAGAGACTGTGTTCTCAGTGTGTGGCTACATTTAGAATATAACTGAACTTCTGGGGGGGGGGATCTGTCAATTGAGCAATACTGGAATTGTAGTTTCAACCAGAGTTTGTAATTGACTGTTCTGCACCTGGTATGTTCCGCAGTGGGAAATTCCTCTAAATAACATCTGTGCTTCTCTCCCGACATTACCGTCACTTTCCAGATTGTAGAGAGACCATCCCAATCTATTCCAACAACTGACACTTACCCAATCCTGCCAAATCACAGAATTCCCAATAGGTAACAGAATCTTTGGCAGAGGCCCCATACAACGCACTAATTGTTATCGCATACGTTTGTGCGTGGTGATTCTGTGCGTTTTTCATTGCGTGTGTTTTTTGCGCATGCGATTTTGCCATTTTCCGTTATGGAAACGCATGCGTTAACTCGCCAAAAATGGTGAACGTATGCGTACCAAAACGGAAATGTATAGTACGGCACGCGCATCGGAAGTCACGCAATTTTTTTGTTCCCCGCAAAATTATAACCAAATCACATGCGCGAGCGCAAAACGTGTGCGCAAACACATACACACACAAAAAATGCGCAGTCTGGCCTAGCCCTTAGACAGCATTTTGAGGTAGTCTTACATCTCTCACCTATACACAGCTTTCATTTTAAGGGGCAAAACTTTCCCTTCTAATTAAATTAAATACTGTGTGTTGTCTTTAACTGCAGCCCTTTTACTAATTCACCCAGCAGATGTGCTCTATAGAAACTCTGTCTGCTTCTCACAAAAGTTTTAGTTGGTAATTAAAGGAAATATTGTATTGGTCTGTAGGTGTTAATGTATCGATGCTTTAATTGCTGCGCTCAGTACAGCCAGATTATGATAATAAAAAGGGCCGGAAGGTCGGATCTCTGTACAGAACCAATAATCTTGTCTGGTTAGTAAACAGGAGATGAAAAGCATATTTAGAATATTGTGTCTAATATACTGTGCATATAAAGGGGAAGATAGGCAGCAATTCAGCACTTAGGTGCAGAAGAATTCAGGTAAAGGTATATTAACTTCCCTATGAGCCTCAAACTGCTGAATATATTTCCCCTTGTAGATTGTTACCTCCTGGGATCAGTCATTCACATGATATTGCTTGGAGTTCAGATAATGTGCAGTATGGATAAAGTGTGTGTGTGTGTTGCATGAATAATTTAGTTGAAGAGTTTTATTTATAATTTAGTTATATAGTACCCAGTGGGTACAGACATGCTCCTTATGAATCACCCAGAGGGAGAGCAGCACTCTTCATTGAGAACTCTGATTTCATCCTGGCAGATTCCACAAGAGGTATCAGGACTCCCAGTTATAATGAAAGTTATGTGTGTTATATATTTACTGTCTGGCAGCTGAGTGTTCCAATTTAAAGAGTAATAGTGAGAGTGAAAAAAGTATACACACAACATGGCCTCAAGGAATCTTCTTTATAACAAACACATTGAACAGCAGGAGGTTATTATGTAGCATTAATAAATATATTCTATAAGGTGGCCTGCATAAACCTAATTCTGTTTAAAGCCTCAACACAATCCTTTCTTTATATTGTCCAATTCTGTTCTCTGTGTCATGTTGCTTGAGCATGCCCAGGAGCTTTCAATGTTGTTTTTTTTATTGTGCGACGTGGAAAGAACAAAAAAGATAAAGATGCGATGCGACATTTAACTTTATAGATGGGAAAGCACACTGCAGCCTGGTGTATTTACCTAATGCACGGTCATGTTTTTCTATCAAAGTAAAACCCATTTTACAGTCACATCTGTTAAACATAATTCAGCCGTCCAACTCGCCTTAAACATTTTTGCAAGAAATTCTCAGATTGCTCTCCAATTGTTCTCTTAGATTTTCATCCAAAATGACGGGGGTTAATTAAACCACTTTTTAAAATCAGCCTGTAGGGTTAACCGTAGTTTAATACCATCAAATTACCGGCACGGTCCTATTTTGTATTGTGGCGTGTGTCATTTAGGGCAATACCTTGTGGTTGCTATGGCGCTATTCCAAAAATTGCTTTTTTTTTTCTTTGCAAAAAAACCCCCTAAATTGCCGAGATATTATGCTAAACATTTTCTGAAAGTGAAAAACCGGATTACAGGGGCAACTTAAGCTTTAGCACAAAAAAACGTCAGTTTGTACTAGGCAAACCTGCCTCCTCTCCTCGCTCTCTGCCTTTGTCTGGCGCATTGTACGGCTTTCCATTGTACGTCCAAGTAAACAATGATTCGGAGCGAGAGGGGGAGAGCGATTTTGGGCATGGGAACTCGAGCAAAAAGTGCTGCTTTGTTGGGTCCCTTAAGAGGCCAATATTATCTCTGGCCATTGATTTTTTTGCAGCAACGATATTCAATCGGGTGCAGAATGACTGAAGTCTACGTAGACTGTCAACAAGAATATGAGAGTGTCTTAAAGTTAATAACAGCCACAGTCCTCTGGGGGCTTATCTTAATTCCCTGGCCTTTTCCTGGCATGGTTACGGTCATTATCTGTCTGATTTGAATAGCACATGGCAACGGCCGCCATTAGGGAAATGGGCATCATTTTATTGATCTGCCACGAGTTGGATTTTATTTAAGGAGAAATCAAAAGGCCTATTACCTGCAGGAGTAAGGGTAAAGCACAGAAAATGTGTGCAGGCGAGCAAGGTGGTGCCTAACGTGAGAATAATATCAATGTAAACAGGTGTGTGATGTGGACACCTAACGTAGAACACAGGTGTAAGAATGCAGCACCTACATAACGTTAGAATACCAAAGTACAGGTGTAGAAAATGACACCTAAAGGACAGTGTATGAAACAGCAGTTTTGTAGAATGAGCACCTACCACTTGAAACAGGTGTATATATGAGCACTAACGTAGAAACAGGTGTAGAGAGCACCTAATTGCAGACAAAGGTGTAGAGTGGCACCTAACGTAGAACAGGTGTAGAATGAGCGCCTAACATAGAAAGTGTTAGAATGACCACCTAACAGCGAAACACGTGGAATGAACACCCTAACATAGAACAGGTGATAGAATAGCACCCTAACGTAGCTAACGTGTAGAATGAGCACCTAACGTAGAACAGGTGTAGAATGAGAACCTATTGTTAAAAAGGTGTAGAATTAACACCTAAGTAGAAACAGGTGTAGAATGGAGCACCTATTGTAGAAACCGGTTAGAATGACACCTAACATAAAAACGGTGTAGATGAGGCACCTAAACTGTAGAAACAGGTGGTGTGAATGATCGCCCTAACGTAGAACAGGTGTAAAATGAGCACCTAACGTAGAAACAGGTGTAGACTGAGCCACCACACATACAACGTGTAGAGATCACCTAACGTGAAACATTTGTAGAATGAGCACCTAACGTGAAACAGTGTAGAATGAGCACCTAACTGAGAAACAAGGTGTAAGATGAGCACCTAATAGAAACAGGTTGTAGATGAAGCACCTAACGAGAAACAGGTGTAGAATGAACACCTAACGTAGAAACAGGTTCAAGTCACCTAGTAGAACGTTTTAGATACACTACATCGACATGAAGCCTACGTAGAAAACACGGTGAGAATGAGCACCTACATTGAGAACAGGTGAGATGAGCACCTAACGTAGAACAGGTTAGAATTAGCCCTCGCATGAAACAGGTGTAGATGAGCACCTACCAACAGGTGAGAGAACACAGAGTGTAGAATGAGCACCTACCAGACACAGGTGTAGAAGTGAGCACCTAAGCCAGTGGACGCCTAGAACAAGTAAACATGTTAGAATGAACACCTAACATAAAACGAGGTGTAGAATGACGCACAACGCCGAAACAGGTGTAGAGGAGCACCATAACGCCGAAACAGGTGTAGAGTGAGCACTTACACTAGAAACAAGGTGTAGAATGAGCACCACTATACAGGTAGAATGACATAAGCCTGTAAAGGGTAAGGAGCACCTACATACGAAAACAGGTGTAGAATGAGCACCTAACGCAGAAACAACAGGTGTAGAATGAACAACCTTCAAACATGAACGCAACATAACAGTGTAGATGAGACCTCAACGATAGAAACAGGTGTAGAATATCACCTAAACGCTAGAAACGGTGTAGAGAGAGCACCTAATGCGAAAACAGGTTGTAAATGAGCACCTAACAGAAACAGGTTGTAGAATGACACCTACACATAGAAACAGGTTTAGATAGCACCTACGAATAACACAGGTGCTAGAATGGCACCTATCACGTAGAAACACCAGTGTAGAATGAGCACCTAAAGCGAGGAAACCCGGTGTAGAATAGACACCGTATGCCTGAAAACAGTGTAGGTGAGCACCTAACTGTAGAAACACAGGTGTATAATGAAGCACCTAACTAGAAACGGTGTAGAATGAGCACCTATACAGTAAACAGGTGTAGAATGAGCACCTAACGTAAGAACAGTGTATGAGACCAAAGAACGTGCATGCACAACGTAGAACAGGTGTAGAATCGAACTTACCCGTAGAAACGGTGTAAAATGAGCACGCTAAGTAGAAACAGTGATAGACTAGGCACCTTAGAAGGTAACGCACTCTAGACATTGTAGAATGAGCACTACGTGAAACAGTGTAGAATAGCACCTAACAGAACTTGTAGAATGGAACAAGAGCCGTGTAGAATGATCACCTACATAGAAACAGTGTAGAATGAGCACCCTTAACTAGATAAACAGAGTGTAGAATTAGCACCCAACGTAAGAACAGGTGTAGAATGAGCACCCTAACTTATGAAACAGGTGTAGAATGAGCACCAAGTACGAAAATGTGTAGAATGATCACACTAACCGTAGAAACGTTGTAGAATGAGCACCTAACCGTAGAAACAGTGGTAGCTTAATAAACTGAATAAGACCATAAATTATATTATAAATAAATGAATTTATAACTAGAGATGGAACAAATGTATCTCAAAGTTCAGTGTGAACCAGATCCTGAATGATATGTTGAGCATAGGCTGACCCCCATAAGGCCCTGCGCTGTTTCCATTGTGTGCCCACCCCTGGCTATATAAATTGTGTAGGATATTGGAGTTTGTTATAGAGAGAGGACAGTTGGAGTATTGAGCGATAGACAGTGCGGTAGATGCTTTTGTGTGATTAAATTCCAATAGCCGTCTGCCAGTCAGTCCACCAGTTAGTTGCCAGCTCTAGCAACATTGCCCTTTCTCTCTATGGGAGGTGGTGCTGCCATTAACTGTTATTCTTAGAACATGCTAGAAAATTATTTTGGTATTGGTTGGATACCCACAATATGCATGTTCACTTGCTACTAACCTGAGATAAGTCAGTAATTGCAAAGCTTTACCAAACTCTTAAATTGACTCATACAAATACAAATTTAATTGAAGTCTGTGACCAAGAAAGGGGGAGGAGGCAACCATGGGATTTGGGAAATTATGTTTATTAGAGAGGCTAATTGGATCATTTTTGTGGTGACCAATCAGATTTGAGCTGATGACAGAATGCCAAGTGTCAGCATTGCGCCTTTACGGGCACATAGACGGTTAAAAAACTTAGAAGAATTTTCTCCCCCATCAAAGTTCGCGGCCAATAGTAGCTTTAGGAAAAACTCAGAAGAGTAACATAGAGATCAGGGTGCTAAATCTCGGTCTTCCTGCGAAGCCTTTTTTTTTTTCTTTTAGCCTTTGTTTCTCCTTTAAACCAGACACATACGATAACCTAGAAAGAAGAGTTGTGTGCTGAATGTCAGTATCTGTTGAAAGGACACAAGGTGTCAAGTGTTTTCCCGTCAGTGATTTTAATGAGAGATTTGTTTAGGAAGTCCAACAAGCTTTATTGACCGTTGTTCCTCACAAAGAAGGGCTGGGTGAAAAAATAGACAATTCTCTCTCCTGCTTCTATTTTCTCTAATAGGCGAGCAGTGTACACTCATATACCTGATCTAGTGTGTGATTTCTAATTCCCGGGCATTATAGTCATCCAGGTCACAGATAAAGTACACACACTTCTGCGGTCATTGCAAGAGCATTGATTCCGACAACGTTCTATGCAGTCCGAACTTGACCTACCTACCAAGGACACGGTTGAGAATTCTAAACTCCGGTAGCATATAAATGGCACAAACAGGAACGCTGCTATTTATTTTTCTCCTTTTTTAATCCCATCCACTGTCAAGGGAAGGAGGGATTTATATACGGAATCCCTGGTTCTGTAAATGGAGGACATTTCTGGTAAAAAAAAAAAAAAGTTTGGTTGCAAAAAATGATCAACAAGTAAGAGGAATGTTAAATTGAAAAAAAACAAAGCAAAAAAGAAATATTAAAAATATATAAAGTGAATGAGAGCAAAGTGGTGTTTGGTGCCCCCAAATCCAGGACTTTGCTCAGGTTTAGTATCCTCCCTGACTATCTGACTGTCTGTGAAACCAAGCATGCTCAGTAATCACTATGATTTACTGGGAAGGAGATTCCTACGTGCAAATCACAACATATCAACTGTCCAAAACTGCACACCGCTGAAGTGTTTATGATAATAAGGCCATTGATTTGACAGATGAAATGTAAGATAAGAAATTTATATTATCCCTATCTGTGTGGTGGTACGCCAAATTGGGCCATTTTTGTTATGGGCTGACCAAAATTTTGGACAATCTATCTTAGGAAGAAATAGGGGACAGATCACCAAAAAATTGTATAGTCGAAGTTGGGATATCTGGTATTTCTGTTGAATTCAATTAGATCAACTGGACTCCTGAAAGGAGGCGTCCTGAAAGGACTCAACCTTTAGGAACAACCTGATCCCACGCTACTTGGAGGTATTGACAGCTCTGCCATGACCATGGGGATGAAGCCCATGGTGAATATGTGCAAAGCATCCTCCACTGCAGCTGTGCACACTCATAACTAGCTCAGAACAGCAGCAGAGGAGGATTGATGTGCCGGGGGAGACCGGGTTATGTGAGACCTTTCAGAGCTTCTTGCAATAAGAAAGTATAAGGAAAATGGTGTTGGGGGCTGCTTTTACTGCACATAGATAATTTGAAGTGCCCTTTAATTAATATTATTATTTATTTTACATCTGTATTAAAAAAAATAACCCATTACGTAAATAGAAGAGACGAGTCAGGGTGTCTCTCTCTGAAATGGAATGTTGACCTGGGTATATTTCCTGTTCATCTAAATCGACCCCAGAAAAGACCTCATTGACGGATGCCAACCCCTCCCCTGTGTGTATCACTGTACATTACGTACGGTCACTACCTGGCTTTGCCACTTGGGTGACATTAGTTCTGTATAATGTATGGGATCTTCCCTGTAAACACCGAGCACAGATTGGATTAAAAATGCAGAAAACAACAAGGGAAAAGGCCTTCAGACCTTGCGGTTGGTAAATATTGAATGTGCTGTAGGGATTCCACGGCTGTTATTTTGTCACCATCGTCTATCTTTGCCCAAAGTACCTTATCCCTGCTTTCCCCAGATGCTCTGTTGCAATATGTCCCCCTATTACAGCTGTAGCTGCCGTGGAACGTAACCCAATGCAAATCCATTCATACTTCATTAACAGCTTTAAAATGTTTTTTTAACATCCATTTACTGATCCATTAGGGGGGATGAGGTTGGGAGTAGAGACAATGTTTTAGCCTTAGAATAACCCGAGACAAGGACCAGAATTCAATTCAAATAGAAAACAGGGCAACATTTATTATAGGTGTCTCTATAGGTAAGTTCCCGTCTCCCAGCAGTTATGTCTTACTTATATACGCAGCAAAGCGTAGGGAGGGTTTAGAGATTGGGCTGGGGGCGGGCATCAAAAGAGTCTCTCTTTGTGCAGCTCATGTGACTTCAGCCATAGGAGACAAATGTATAGAATTGAAACCAACTGTATTTAAAGTCACCTGTCTGTCTTCAGCCTAGGAATAGACTTGTGTGACTTCCTCTTAGGGAATAGGCCATTCCGTCTTTGTACACAAACCAACAAAGGGTCCATTAATCAGTACGAGTCCCCATTAGTATTATCTGTACAATATTACTATTACCCAATTAAACATCTCTGAGTACACTCCCCAGAATGCCCTGAGAGTCCTGCCACATTGCTGGTTCATTATCAATATGGTCGCCTAAATTAATTTAATGATTAAATACATTAACACGGACGCTCTGTGGGAATTTTATAACAAGGGCAGAAAAAGAATCAAAATCTTATTTCTCCTGTATGGCCTTTCATTGGTCAAAACAACCAAAACTGAGCTTCTGATTGGGGTAACCTGTAGCCAGTCACAGAGCTTCATCAATTTGACAATCATAGAATTAGATTTTTTACAGGTTACACAAACTGGTACCCATCAAATAATAGAACATTGAATTGTTTTATCATACATCCCTGAATCAATTTATCTTTAATCACTCGACTTTAAACAAATCCCTACTGGCTCCCTATACTTAATTTTACGATTGTTTGTGCGGATCGAAAGAACAAACGATAATTCTATATAACACATATATACGGAACGATCGTTCCTGTCTACGCCCGCATCGGACGATGGGAATCTGATTGAGAATTAGTTGCATGTTTATGGGCCCCTTTGGGCTGAGGCCACATTACAAATGAGGTAATTGTACATGAAAAGCAGGATACATTACCGCGTGGTACATGTGTACCTCCATTTGCGCGCGGTTTTGTAACGGGAAACGTCTGATTAAAACAATGATGAATGCATGGGCACCGGAAGGATCGCACACAATGTGCACTGCTCGTGATTCACACGCACGCGGATTGTAAGCGCATTAGAAAATTACCAGGTGACCACAGACCGTACACATTTGGTTCTTTACTGATTATCCAGAAAGGGCTCCTATGGACTGGTCGATTGAATGGATAAATTGACCTATTTATGGCAACCTCTAGAACCAATCGTAAAGTGTGGGCTCATTGCTTTATTTAAGGACAACTCCACTGTAAAAATGAACCCCCAATAAGATTTTGTTTGGCAGCACATTTCCACCTGCCGGTTAGTGTCCTGGACTTTCCTGTATTAAAGATAGCGCCGAAGCACCGTGGGAGCCTGGCAGAGGACAATTTTCTTTGTGCTGGCTCTCCTCGCAAAACCGATATTGGGATATTACTTTACATGCACTATAGTTCCCCTTTAATAGGACAGGCAATCCACCAGCGATCAGAGCTCAGTAAGCGAATTTTTCTAGCGGCTCTAATATAATAAAGTTTATGTTCTCTTTCCCTTTAACACTAGAATTCGTTAACCTTTTCCCATTCTATTTATCTCATCGGGTTTTCTCTATACTTCCCTTGTCATTTGCCTCTTTATCTTTCATCTGTTCTCTCTCACACATTAAATAAAGGAAATGCATTTTGCCAGATGATAAACCCATAGCTTATCTCTGAGCTCTATTTTATAGTTCATATGATATAGATCATAAATTAGTCACGGGCAGGGCAGGCGAGGACACCAATTGGGGTCACATGGGGATCACTTTACCCAGCGTCCTGTGCACCTTCATCAGATGACTGACGAGGCCGCAAACGTGAGTAGACATGGGC
Source organism: Hymenochirus boettgeri (assembly GCA_019447015.1). Taxonomy (NCBI): domain Eukaryota; kingdom Metazoa; phylum Chordata; class Amphibia; order Anura; family Pipidae; genus Hymenochirus; species Hymenochirus boettgeri. The sequence goes on from CM033470.1 coordinate 1,787,859, forward strand.
TGAAATGATCCCAGCTGCCCAGCAAGATTCTAGCGAGCTGGTCTAACAGAATGATGCGTAGTTGTAGTTTTAACAGGGAAACAACAGTAGTTGTAGTTTCTTGTGGATTACTAAAGTTGTTTATATTTCTTGCTAGATTTGTGTAGAATTAACCAAGTGTTTGGATCAGGGATGTCAAACTTGCGGCCCTCCATGTTGCTGGGATGCTGGGAATTGTAGTTTGAACACAGCTGGAGGCCACATGTCCGATTGTTGGATTGTGTATGGTCCATAATGTTTCCTGTCGCATATTGTACAATCGGATTGCAGCGTCTATGGTCCCATAAGGTACCACATATGATGCTGTGATAAAAATACTAGTAAACCAATTTACTTCTCCCTACCCAGAGAGAAGCAAAGTATCGACTGGATAGATGCTCTCTCACTCAATGAGCATGTCTGGGCCATGAAACAGGGCAGGGGGCGGACCCCAGGGCATTGCTTTCTGGGAAGAAAGATAAAACTTTATAATTTTTTTTAAGATTTCCTTTAAGTTTGTTGTGGAGGTTAGGTCCATGGCTGTTTCCTGCAGGCGCTGTTGGGATATTTGTAGTTTTTTACTTTTTTAATCTTCGGCTAACAGCACATAAAAGCTCTGATAAAAACAGAATGTCCGCTCGTCGCCTTACAGCTCACTCAGGAGAGGTTGACTCTCAGTACACGATAAACCCAGCAGATGTTCCGCTGCGAATGAGGAACCGGTCCAAGGAATTACCGTATTCCATGGAGCCAAGAGCAGAAGTTGATTTGCAAATTTTCCATGTTCTGTAACAGAGAACGAGGAGGGGGCAAGAAATGTACTTTAGAGTTTTGGGAGAAAGGAATGTTCATGGGGGCCAAAGCAACAAAATATCTGCTCTGAATGGACCCACTAACCACTGACTTCAGTTCCCGGCTAGAAGAACTTGGTTGTGAGGCTGGGAATTTCATTCCCGTCCAATCAAATTGAGCTCAATTTTCCTGCATTAAAAATGGGCCAGTATGTGACGGAAACAAGACCTAAAACTAGTACAGAAGAGCTTACAATCTAATGGGTCCTTTGCAGATGTTTAAAGGGAAAGATCAGCTACAAACCCCTAATATTTCATACATGGACCTTACTAAGGGGAGGAGATTTATATTCAGACAGAGACTATATGTTTTTCTATTTGTTTATTCAAAAGGGAAATACATGGGTCTTACTGTGTAGGTTTATAGGTAGAAGCCGGAGCTGCCAGCCTGCTTTGTGGTTTAGATTTTATGCTGTTAACTGTTTTAATGCAGTCACTGGGAAGGTAAAGCAACAGGGCATGTCCTATTTACATATATAAATATTGATGTTAAGGTGCCAAGCACTGCGGCCCCCCTAACTGTATAAGCAGCAATTCCAGCATGTCAGCTGAGTTTGCAAATACAATCCCTTTATTGTGCGGTGATTTATATTTCAGCTACAACCCACAGTCATTCAGAAACCACTAAGAGCGTGTTAGATCCTTTCCCCTGCACCGCAAATAAGGGTTGAGTCAGTAGCTATAGAAAACAGCCTGAAAAATACAGAGAGTATTGTGCAGGAAGTATGGCAGTTCCTACATTAAACATTAGCAGCCCCATTTTCATGTCCTGTCTCCATATCCTCTGAATTCGGACCCTCTGGCCCCTTTCCTGGTCCCCGTCCAATGGGGGGCACTTGTTATGGACCGACAGAGTTCAACCAGATAAATCGCGTAGAGACCACACCTCCACTAATACTTTATAGTATTAATCCCCAACGAAACAATCATTGCTAAATGCACACAAAAAAACCGGATGGCGAGCGTTAGGATTAATGGAAAAATATCCGGTCATTGCTTTCATATGAGGGTGTAATTGGGATCTCTCCTAATTCTGTCCTATGCAGCCTTATGTAATCAACAAAACAATGATCCAGTGGTGGTTGGGAAGAATTATAGTTTGCAGTTATGGTCAATTTAAAATAACCTTTTTTTTCCCCAGTATATACGGATGCGATATATCATATATATTATCCAGTATATAAGGCAGTCTTACACTGGCAGAATATAGGTAGCCCTTTAAGGCAGTCTATACATGGCCAGACTATGGTTAGCCATTTAAAGGGCATGTCCACCCCTAAAACTAAATCCCCCCCACTACTGGCCCCATCATGGTGTAGTTTTAATCCTTACTCCACATCCAGCTCCATATGGTTCGCCTGTAGTCCCCCCCAAAGTCCAAAACTGCCACCAGGAGGATAGCAGGATATAGGACTCTGCCTCCTACCTGAACCTCCGGGAGAAGTTTGGCATGCGTACTGCAGCCCTTCTCCCTCTCCGGATTCCTCCCGATTAGGATTCCCTCCCCCTAGTGTAAATCCCTTGTACCAAACTTGCCCCTGTCCCCCGACCCCAACCGCTATGTTTGTAATATCAGAAAATGCCTAGAACATTAACTTCCCTCTTGCCTCCGCGCACTGAACTCCCGGCAGCCGTGCCCGTGATTGGCTGCCGCTAGCAATCACAGATGCGACTGCCGTCCCGCCCCTCTGCATTTTCTTGCAAGCAGAGGGCCTGGCAGCATGGCGGAGGGGAAGGTAAGTAAAGTTCGGGCTTTTTCTGATATTATAATATAGCGTTGGGGCTGGGGGGACAGGGGCAATGTTTGGTGAAAAAAGTTTTGAGGGTGGACATACCCTTTAAGCAGTCTATTACATTGCCACATTATAGGTAGCCTTTAGGCAGTAGCTGGCAGGCTATGGTAGCCATCTAAATCCAAATGTTTATATGTGGTCAGTCCCCATAGAGAAAAGTAAATGTATTCCTATCCTCTTCCTGTTTGTGCATCAGGGCTGGTTTCAAGCATACAAACCACACAAAATATTATTGTTCTCTATAAAATAATAGTAAATCCCAAATTCTGACCTTCCTTACACAAGTAGAGATTTCTACAGGGGAACCACTGCAGTTGTCCGTGTCTAGGCTCATTTTATGTTTTTTCCGGTTGGTTGCCCATCTGTGAACTCCAGACTGTGCCCAAAGAGCTTGCAATCCACGTATCCCATCCAACAGACAGCAAGGAGCTAATGCTCCCAGTTCTCAGGCTGAGTACGTCTCTGACTTGGAGATAAACTAAGAAATATACGTCAAGCAGCTTAATGTCTGTCTCAAGGACTTTTACTGTGCCGTACGTATTTACATACACAGTCTCATTCCTCTAAATTCCGACTTGGGGTTAAAGCCGGTTCACTGAAATAGGTCAGACACAGCTGTGTTGATTTATATGATTACGAGCTCAGTGAAATGGCTGTAAAGAGGTATAGCTTTAATATTCTTCTCCAGGCTGGGAATCAATGCAACAGAATCTTCTTGTGTTTCCGATAATTTCTTAACCCGGGGAATATTTTGTAGGATTACGACACTTTCAGGGGGTCCTGGACCCTTGCTCCACTGATATTTCTATTTTATTAATGTTACTCATCTCAGTTAGGCCATTACTCTACTTCATCATAACGTTCCTGTCTGGAACTGGATTCTTCCTTCACTTTTCCACTTTTCACAACTTCTGGTCCTTTCTTGGATTCTGTCTTCCAACTTCTACTACTGGACTTACCAATGTCTCTTCTAGTCAGAGAATATCTATTAGTTCTCGTCTGTTTTCTAGGTTCATTCACCAGAGAAACAACCTAGTTCCATTCTTAGTACTTGTATTTTCCCCGAGGGCTTGGAACTGGTGATGGTTTTCTAATCTAGGAACCCAACTTGCCAAGATATTCTTCTAGTACTTCTAGTTCAGCGTTACAACTGTTAGCGAAGAGGATAGAATGCGGTGAATTATTACCCCTTTGGAGGTCATTACTTGACCATCTCTGCTCCATAGTGAAGGAAGGATAAAGATTAAACATTGAGCTGAAGATACATCTTGGCCATTATTATGGTTCAAGTCAATATGTTTTCTATGTGAACGAAAGGAGAGATGATTTGATTTATTAGAAATGGGGCAGTAAATCTCTAATTGGAGAAGAGATGTTGGTCTAAGGCACACCAGGCAAGATAGACACGTCCATATGTACAGATGGAGGAAGCTTTATAAAATTACCCTGTTCTCCATTAATTTCCCAGTGATCCTCTGTATGTGTTAGCCAAGAGTTCCATTAACTGTGAAGTCAGCCCCAAACCCATTCACATGTACAGATGGGGATCTGCTTACTGAACAGGGTCCTTTTCTCCAGCGATTCCCTGTACTTGATATTTTACTGTTCTGCACAAATTCTCCATCACTGCGTGACGCAGATTCTCTATTTGCAGCTCAGTAAGAGACACTTCACAAGAGATAATAATTACAAACACACTACTGTAGGCATCGGGTCCAGCGACAAAGATGGTGCTCCAGTGTTCACAGGGATCTGCAGGCCTACAGATACCAAAATACTGTCCATACATTGCCACATTATTGTTAGCCCTTAAGGCAGTATTTACTGGCAGATTTGTAGGTATAGCCCTTTAATGCAGACTATACACTGGCAAACTATAGGTATCCTTTAATGCAGACTATACACTGGCAGACTATAGGTAGCCCTTTAATGCAGACTATACATTGGCAGACTATGTATCCCTTTAATGCAGACTATACATGGCAGACTATAGGTATCCCTTTAATGCAGACTATACACTGGCAGACTATAGGTATCCTTTAAGCAGACTATACACTGAGGGACTATAGGGTACCTTTAATGCAGACTATACATTGGCAGACTATAGGTAGCCTTAAATGCAGTCTATACATTGGCAGACTATAGGTAGCCCTTTAATGCAGACTATACATTGGCAGACTATAGGTAGCCCTTTAATGCAGACTATACCACTGGCAGACTATAGGTAGCCCTTTAATGCAGACTCTACACTGGCAGACTATAGGTAGCCCTTTAAGGCGTCTTATAACTGGCAGACTATAGGTGCCCTTTGATGAAGATATAACATTTGCAGACTATAGGTATCCCTTTAATGCACTATACACTGGCAGACATAGGTAGCCCTTTGATGCAGACTATACATTGGCAGACTTTAGGTAGCCCTTTAATGCAGACTATACACTGGCAGACTTAGGTAGCCCTTTAGGCAGTCTATACAGTGTATAGTCTGCATTAAAGGGCTACCTATAGTCTGCCAGTGTATAGACTGCCTTAAAGGGCTACCTAATGTCTGCCAGTGTATAGTCTGCATTAAAGGGCTACCTAAAGTCTGCCAATGTATAGTCTGCATCAAAGGGCTACCTATAGTCTGCCAGTGTATAGTCTGCATTAAAGGGATACCTATAGTCTGCAAATGTATAGTCTTCATCAAAGGGCTACCTATAGTCTGCCAGTATAAAGACTGCCTTAAAGGGCTACCTATAGTCTGCCAGTGTATAGTCTGCATTAAAGGGCTACCTATAGTCTGCCATAATGCAGGACTATACATGGCAGACTATAGGTAGCCCTTAATGCAGGTCTATACACTTGGCAGACTATAGGTAGCCTTTAATGCAGACTACATTGGCAGACAAGGTAGCCCTTAACGCAGACGATACACTGGAGAATGTATAGACTGCCTTAAAGGGCTACCAATAGTTGCAAATGTATAGATGCCTTTAAGGGCTACTATAGTCTGCCAATGTATGACTGCCTTAAAGAGATACCTATAGTCTGCCAATGTATAGACTGCCTTAAGGGCTACCTATGGTCTGCCAATGTATAGACTGCATATATAAAGGGATACCTATAGTCTGCCAATGTATAGTCTGCATTAAAGGGCTACCTATGGTTGCCAAGTATAGACTGCATTAAGGGCTACTATAGGCTGCCAATGTATAGTCTGCATCAAAGGGCTACCTATAGTCTGCAGTGTATAGCCTGCATTAAAGGGCTACCTATAGTCGCAAATGTATAGTCTCCATCAAAGGGCACCTATAGTTGCCAGTATAAAGACGCCTTAAAGGGCTACCTTATGTCTGCCAGTGTATAGTTGCATTAAAGGGCTACCTATAGTCTGCCAGTGTATAGACTGCCTTAAAGGGCTACCTAATGTCTGCCAGTGTATAGTCTGCATTAAAGGGCTACCTAAAGTCTGCCAATGTATAGTCTGCACAAAGGGCTAACCTATAGTCTGCCAGTGTATAGTCTGCATTAAAGGGATACCTATAGTCTGCAAATGTAGTATTCATCAAAGGGCTACATATAGTCTGCCAGTATAAAGACTGCCTTAAAGGGCTACCTATAGTCTGCCAGTGCTAGTCTGCATAAAGGGCTCCTAGTCTGCCAGTGTATAGTCTGCATTAAAGGGCTACCTATAGTCTGCCAATGTATAGTCTGCATTAAAGGGCTACCTATAGTCTGCCAATGTATAGACTGCATTTAAGGGCTACCTATAGTCTGCCAATGTATAGTCTGCATTAAAGGGCTACCTATAGTCTGCCAGTGTATAGTCTGCATTAAAGGGATACCTATAGTCTGCCAGTGTATAGTCTGCATTAAAGGGATACCTATAGTCTGCCAGTGTATAGTCTGCATTAAAGGGATACCTATAGTCTGCCAATGTATAGTCTGCATTAAAGGGCTACCTATAGTCTGCCAGTGTATAGTCTGCATTAAAGGGATACCTATAGTTTGCCAGTGTATAGTCTGCATTAAAGGGCTACCTAAAGTCTGCCAGTATAAAGACTGCCTTAAAGGGCTAACAATAATGTGGCAATGTATGGACAGTATTTTGGTATCTGTAGGCCTGCAGATCCCTGTGAACACTGGAGCACCATCTTTGGTCGCTGGACCCGATGGCCTACAGTAGTGTGTTTGTAAATTATTATCTCTTGTGAAGTGTCTCTTACTGAGCTGCAAATAGAGAATCTGCGTCACGCAGTGATGGAGAATTTGGCAGAACAGTAAAATAATCAAGTAACAGGGGAATCGCTGGAGAAAAGGACCCTGTTCAGTAAGCAGATCCCCATCTGTACATGTGAATGGGTTTGGCTGACATTACAGTTAATGGAACTCTTGGCTACACATACAGAGGATCACTGGGATAATTAATGGAGAACAGGGTAATTTGCTATAAAGCTTCCTCCATTGTACATATGGACGTGTCTGATCTTGCCTGGTGTGCTCTAGACCAACATCTCTTCTCCAATTAGAGATTTCTGCCCCATTTCTAATAAATCAAAATCATCTCTCCTTTCGTTTCACATAGAAAACATATTGACTTGGAACCATAATAATGGCCAAGATGTATCTTCAGCTCAATGTTTAATCTTTATCCTTCCTTCACTATGGAGCAGAGATGGTCAAGTAATGACCTCCAAAGGGTAATAATTCACCGCATTCTCCTCTTCGCTAAAAGTTGTAACGCTGAACTAGAAGTACTAGAAGAAATATCTTGGCACGTTGGGTTCCTAGATTAGAAAACCATCACCAGTTCCAAGCCCTCGGGGAAAATACAAAGTACTAAGAATGGAACTAGGTTGTTCTCTGGGTGAATGAACCTAGAAAACAGACGAGAACATAATGATATTCTCTGACTAGAAGAGACATTGGGTAAGTCCAGTAGTAGAAGTTGGAAGACAGAATCCAAGAAGGACCAGAATGTTGTGAAAAGTGGAAAAGTGAAAGGAAGAATCCAGTTCCAGGCAGGGAACGTTATGATGAAGTGAGTAATGGCCTAACCTGAATGAGTAACATTAATAAAAAATTGAAAATCAGTGGAGCAAGGGTCCAGGACCCTCCATGAAAGTGTCGTAATCCTACAGAAATATTCCCCGGGGTTAAGAAATTATCGGAAACACAAGAAGATTCTGTTGCATTGATTCCCAGCCTGGAGAAGAATATAAGCTATACCTCTTTCAGATTTCACTGAGCTCGTAATCATATAAATCAAACACGCTGTGTCTGACCTATTTCAGTGAAACGCGCTTAACCCCAAGTCGGAATTTAGAGGAATGAGACTGGGTATGTAAATACGTACGGCCAAGTAGGAAAGTCCTTGAGACAGACATTAAAGCTGCTTGACGTATATTTCTTAGTTTATCTCCCAGTCAGAGACGTACTCAGCCTGAGAACCTGGAGCATTAGCTCTTGCTGTCTGTTGGATGGGATACGTGGATTGCAAGCCTTTGGGCACAGTCTGGAGTTCACAGAGGGCAACCAACCGGAAAAAAACTAAAATGAGCCTTAGACACGGAAACTGCAGTGGTTCCCCGTGTAGAAATCTCTACTTGTGTAAGGAGAGCAGAATTGATTGGATTTACTATTATTTTATAGAGAACAATAATATTTTGTGTGGTTGTATGCTTGAAACAGCCCTGATGCACAAACAGGAAGAAGGATAGGAATACATTACTTTTCTCTATGGGACTGACCACATTAAACATTTGGATTTAGATGGCTACCTATAGCCTGCCAGCTACTGCCTTAAAGGGCTACCTATAATGTGGCAATGTATAGACTGCCTTAAAGGGTATGTCCACCCTTCAAACATTTTTTCACCAAACATTGCCCTGTCCCCCCAGCCCCAACCGCTATATTAGTAATATCAGAAAAAGCCAGAACTTTACTACCTTCCTCCGCATGCTGCCAGGCCCTCTGCTTGCAAGAAAATGCAGAGGGGCGGGGACGGCAGTCGCATCTGTGATTGGGAGCGGCAGCCAATCACGGGCACGGCTGCGGGAGTTCAGTGCGGCGGAGGCAAGAGGGAAAGTAATGTTCTAGGCATTTTCTGATATTACAAACATAGCGGTTGGGGCTGGGGGACAGGGGCAATGTTTGGTACAAGGGATTTACACTAGGGGGAGGGAATCCTAACGGGAGGGAATCCGGAGAGGGAGAAGGGCTGCAGTACGCATGCCAAACTTCTCCCGGAGGTCAGGTAGGAGGCAGAGTCCTATATCCTGCTATCCTCCTGGTGGGCAGTTTTTGGACTGGGGGGGACTACAGGGAACCATAGGAGCTGATGTGAGGGTAAGGATTTAAACTACAACATGATGGGGCCAGTAGTGGGGGGATTATAGTTTTAGGGGTGGACATGCCCTTAAATGGCTAACCATAGTCTGGCAATGTATAGACTGCCTTAAAGGGCTACCTATTTTGCCAGGTGATGACTGCCTTATAACTGGATAATATATATTGATATATCGCATACCGTATATACTGGGGAAAAAAAGGTTATTTTAAATTGACCATAACTGCAAACTAAATTCTTCCAACCACCACTGGATCATTGTTGTTGATTACATAAGGCTGCATAAGGACGCAGAATTAGGAGAGATCCCAATACACAGTCATATGAAAGCAATGACCGGATATTGTTCCATTAATCCTAATCGCTCGCATCCGGTTTTTTTGTGTGCATTTAGCAATGATTGTTTCGTTGGGGATTAATACTATAAAGTTAGTGGAGGTGTTGGTCTCTACGCGGATTATCCTGGTTTGAACTCTGTCGTGTCATAACAAGTGCCCCCCATTGGACGGGGACCAGGAAAGGGGCCAGAGGGTCCGAATTCAGAGGATATGGAGACAGGACATGAAAATGGGGCTGCTAATGTTTAATGTAGGAACTGCCATACTTTGCACAATACTCTCTGTATTTTTTCAGGCTGTTTTCTTAGATACTGACTCAGACCCTTATTTGCGGTGCAGGGGAAAGGATCTAACACGCTCTTAGTGGTTTCTGAAAGACTGTGGGTTGTAGCTGAAATATAAATCACCGACAATAAAGGGATGTATTTGCAAACTCAGCTGAGCATGCTGGGAATTGCTGCTTATAACAGTTAGGGGGGCCGCAGTGCCTTGGCACCTTAACATCAATATTTATATATGTAAATAGGACATGCCCTGTTGCTTTACCTTCCCAGTGACTGCATTAAAACAGTTAACAGCATAAAATCTAACCAGGCAAAGCAGGCTGGCAGCTCCGGCTTCTACCTATAAACCTACACAGTAAAGACCCATGTATTTCACCTTTTGAATAAACAAATGGAAAAACATATAGTCTCTGTCTGAATATAAATCTGCCCCATTAGTAAGGCCATGTATGAAATATTAGGGGTTTGTAGCTGATTTTTCCCTTTAAACATCTGCAAAGGACCCATAGATTGTAAGCTCTTCTGTACTAGTTTAGGGCTTTTGTTTCCCTCACTAACTGGCCCATTTTTAATGCAGGAAAATTGAGCTCAATTTGATTGGACGGGAATGAAATTCCCAGCCTACACAAAGTTCTCTAGCCGGGAACTGAAGTCAGGTGGTTAGTGGGTCCCATTCAGAGCAGATATTTTGTTGCTTTGGCCCCCATGAACATTCCTTTCTCCCAAAACTCTAAAGTACATTTCTTGCCCCCTCCTGGTCTCTGTTACAGAACATGGAAAATTGCAAATCAACTTCTGCTCTTGGCTCCATGGAATACTGTAAATTCCTTGGACCGGTTCTCTCATTCGCACGGACATCTGCTGGGTTATCGTTGTACTGAGAGTCAACCTCTCTGAGTGAGCTGTAAGGCGACGAGCGGACATTCTTTTATCAGAGCTATGTGCTGTTAGCGAAGATTAAAAAATAAAAAACTACAATATCCCAACAGCGCCTGCAGGAAAACAGCGATGGACTAAACCTCCACAACAAAGCTTAAAGGAAATCTTTAAAAAAAATAAAAAGTTTATCTTTCTTCCAGAAAGCAATGCCCTGGGGTCCGCCCCCTGCCCCTGTTTCATGGCCCAGACATGCTCATTGAGTGAGAGAGCATCTATCCAGTCCGATATTTGTCTCTCTGGGTAGGGAGAAGTAAGAATGTGGTTTACTGTATTTTTATCACAGCATCATAGTGGTACCTTATGGTGACCATAGACGCGCTGCAATCCGATTGTACAATATGCGACAGGAAACTTATTGGACCATACACAATCCAACAATCGGACATGTGGCCTCAGCTGTCAAACTACAATTCCCAGCATCCCAGCAAACATCTGGAGGGCCGCAAGTTTGACATCCCTGATCAAACAAAATTGGTTAATTCTACACAAATCTAGCAAGGAAATATAAAAAAACTTTAGTAATCCAGCAAGAAACTACAACTACTGTTGTTCCTCTGTAAAACTACAACTACCAGCATTCCTGTTAGACCAGTCTGCTAGAATCTTGTGGGCAGCTGGGATCATTTCAGCCCATGTCTACTCACGTTTGCGGGCTCGTCAGTCATCTGATGAAGTGCACAGGACGCTGGGTAAAGTGATCCCCATGTGACCCCAATTGGTGCCTCGCTGCCCTGCCCGTGACTAATTTATGATCTATATCAATGAACTATAAAATAGAGCTCAGAGATAAGCTATGGGTTTATCTCTGGCAAAATGCATTTCCTTTATTTAATGTGTGAGAGAGAACAGATGAAAAGATAAAGAGGCAAAGACAAGGGAAGTAGATGAGAGAAAACGGGATGAGATAAATAGAATGGGAAAAGGTGTAACGAATGCTTAGGTTAAAGGGAAAGAGAACATAAACTTTATTATATGAGCTGCTAGAAAATTCAGCTTACTGAGCTCTGATCGCTGGTGGATTGCCTGTTCTATTAAAGGGGAACTATAGTGCATGTAAAGTAATATCCCAATATCGGTTTTGCGAGGAGAGCCAGCACAAAGAAAATTGTCTCTGCCAGGCTCCCACGGTGCTTCGGCGCTATCTTAATACAGGAAAGTCCAGGACACTAACCTGGCAGGTGGAAATGTGCTGCCAAACAAAATATATTGGGGGTTCATTTTTACAGTGGAGTTGTCCTTAAATAAAAGCAATGAGCCACACTTTACGATTGGTCTAGAGGTTGCCATAAATAGGTCAATTTATCCATTCAATCGACCAGTCCAAGGAGCCCTTTCTGGATAATCAGTAAAGAACCAAATGTGTACGGTCTGTGTCACCTTGGTAATTTTCTAATGCGCTTACAATCCGCGTGGTGTGAATCACAGAGCAGTGCACATTGTGTGCGATCCGTTCCGGTGCCCATGCATCATCATTGTTTTAATCAGACGTTTCGATTACAATACCGCGCGCAAATGGAGGTAACACATGTACCACGCGGTAATGTGATCCTGCTTTTCATGTACATTACCTCATTGTAATGTGGCCTCAGCCCAAAGGGGCCCATAAACATGCAACTAATTCTCAATCAGATTCCCATCGTCCGATGCGGCAGTAGACAGGAACGATCGTTCCGTATATATGTGTTATATAGAATTATCGTTTGTTCTTCGATCCGCACAAACAATCTAAAATTAAGTATAGAGGAGCCAGTAGGGATTTGTTTAAAGTCGAGTGATTAAAGATAAATTGATTCAGGGATGTATGATAAACATATCAATGTTCTATTATTGATGGGTACCAGTTTGGTGTAAACTGTAAAAAATCTAATTCTATGATTGGTCAAAATTGATGAAGCTCTGTGACTGGCTACAGGTTACCCCAATCAGAATGCTCAGTTTTGGTTGTTTTGACCCAATGAAAGGCCATACAGGAGAAATAAGATTTTGATTCTTTTTCTGCTTGTTATAAAATTCCCACAGAGCGTCCGTGTTAATGTATTTAATCATTAAAAATTAATTTAGGCGACCATATTGATAATGAACTAGCAATGTGGCAGGACTCTCAGGGCATTCTGGGAGTTGTAAACTCAGAGATGTTTATTGGGTAATAGTAAATATTGTACAGATAATAATAATGGGGACATCGTACTGATTATGGACCCTTTGTTGGTTTGTGTACAAGACGGAATGGCCTATTCCCTAAGAGGAAGTCACACAAGTCTATTCCTAGGCTGAAGACAGACAGGTGACTTTAAATACAGTGGTTTCAATTCTATACATTGTGCTCCTATGGCTGAAGTCACATGAGCTGCACAAAGAGAGAATCTTTTAGTGCCCCAGCCCAATCCTATAAACCTCCCATACGCTTTGCTGCTTGATATAAGTAAGGACATAACTGCTGGGAGACGGGAACTTACCTTAGAGACACCTATAATAAATGTGCCCTGTTTTCTATTTGAATTGAATTCTGGTCCTTGTCTCGGGTATTCTAAGCTAAAACATTGCTCTACTCCAACCTCATCCCCCCTAATGGATCAGTAAATTGATGTTTTAAAAAAACATTTTAAAAGCTCGTTAATGAAGTTGAATGGTTTGCATTGGGTTACGTTCCACGGCAGCTACAGCTGTAATAGGGGGACATATTGCAACAGAGCCATCTGGGGAAAAGCAGGGATAAGGATACTTTGGGCAAAGATAGACGATGGTGACAAAATAACAGCCGTGGAATCCCTACAGCACATCAATATTTACCGCAATGTGTCTGAAGGCCTTTTCCTTGTGTTTTCTGCATTTTTAATCCAATCTGTGCTCGGTGTTACAGGGAAGATCCCATACATTATACAGAACTAATGTCACCCAAAGTGCAAAGCCAGGTAGTGACCGTACGTAATGTACAGTGATACACAACAGGGGAGGGGTTGGCATCCGTCAATGAGGTCTTTCTGGGGTCGATTTAGATGAACAGGAAATATACCAGGTAACATTCCATTTCAGAGAGAGACCCCTGATCTCGTCTCTTCTATTTACGTAATTGGGTTTATTTTTTTATTACAGATGTAAAATAAATAATAATATTAATTAAAGGGCACCTTCCAAATATATTATGGTGGGTAAAGCAGCCCCCAAACCCATTTTCCTTAACTTTCTTATGCAAGAAGCTCCTGAAAGGTCTTACATAAACCGGTCTCTCCCCGGCACATCAATCCTCCTCTGCTGCTGTTCTGAGCTAGTTATGAGTGTGCACAGCTGCAGTGGAGGATGCCTTGCACATATTCACCATGGCTTCATCCCATGGTCATGGCGAGAGCTGTCAATACCTCCAAGTAGCGTGGGATCAGGTTGTGTCCTCAAAGGTTGAGTCCTTTCAGGAGCCTCCTTTCAGGAGTCCAGTTGATCTAATTGAATACAACAGAAATACCAGATATCCCAACTTCGACTATACAATTTTTTGGTGATCTGTCCCCTATTTCTTCCTAAGATAGATTGTCCAAATTTTGGTCAGCCCCACTAACAAAAATGGCCCAATTTCGGCAGTACACACCAACACAGATAGGGATAATATAAATTTCTTATCTTACATTTCATCTGTCAATCAATTGCCTTATTATCATAAACACTTCAGCGTGTGCAGTTTTGACAGTTGATATGTGTGATTTGCACGGTAGGATTCCCTCCAGTAAAATAGTGATTACTGAGGCATGCTTGGTTTCACCGACAGTCAGATAGTCAGGGAGGATACTAAACTGAGCAAAGTACGGATTTGGGGCACCAAACACACTTTGCTCCTTACATTCATTTATATATTTAATATTTCTTTTTTGCTTTGTTTTTTTCAATTTACATCCCTTTAACTGTTGATCATTTTTTGCAACCAAACTTTTTTTTTTTTTTACCAGAAATGTCCTCCATTTACAGAACCAGGGATCTCCGTATATAAAATCCCTCCTTCCCTTGACAGTGGATGGGATTAAAAAGGAGAAAGAATAAAAGCAGCGTTCCATGTTTGTGCCATTTATCATGCTACCGGAGTTTAGAATTCTCACAGTGTCTTGGTAGGTAGGTCAACGTTCGGCTTGCAAAGAGTTGTCGGAATCAATGCTCTTTGCAATGACCGCAGAAGGTGTGTGTACTTTATCTGTGACACTGGATGACTATAAAGGCCCGGAATTAGAAATCACACACTAGATCAGGTTATGAATGGTGACTACACTTGGCGCGTATTATAAGAAAAGACGGACCGATAGTCAACGAAGGGACTAGGTGAAGAGAGTTGGTATCTGAGTTTATGTCACCCTCGCCCAGGCTCCCTCTCCGTTGATGTCTGCCAGTGTATAGTCTGCATTAAAGGGCTACCTATAGTCTGCCAATGTATAGTCTGCATTAAAGGGCTAGGTCTGCCAATGTATATAGACTTGCAATAAAGGATACCCTATAGTCGCCAAGTAATCAAGTCTGACATAAAGTGGCTTCCTATGGTCTTCCATGTACATCATAGACTGCAATCTAAAAAAAAGGGCTACCTACTAGTCTGCCAATGTAAATAGTCTCATCAAAGGGCTACCTATAGTCTGCCAGTGTATACGCGCTGCATTACAAGGGCTAACCTTATAGGTCTGTGCAAATGTAGCTCTATCGTCAATCAAGGGCTTACCTATAGTCCTGCTACAGTAGAAGACTGCCTTAAAGGGCTACCTAGACAGTCTGCCAACCCGTGTAGTATAAAAACAACACTTTACAGTCCTCACACCCTCCTAGACGTCCTCGAAATATCTGGCGACCTACCTCCCCCACTACTGTTTACACTTTTACTCCTGGAGTTGTTTTGCCTGAGAAGGAATCGCGCAACATTCACAACGCGTGGTATGTACACAGCATTCTGAGTCAGATGGATGTATATAGCCTGCCGCCGGACAAGCGGAAGCAGTGAAAAAGGCCTCCTAACGAGAGGGCGGCCAATGTATAGACTGCCTTGGAAAGGACCTAAGTCTTGCAATGTATAGAATGCCTTAAAGGCTACCTATGTCTCCAATGTATAGACTGCATTAAGGGATACCTATAGTCTGCCAATGTATAGTCTGCATAAAGGGCTACCTATGGTTCTGCCAATGTTAGACTGCATTAAAGGGCTACCTATAGTCTGCCAATGTATAGTCTGCATCAAAGGGCTACCTATAGTCTGCCAGTGTATAGCCTGCATTAAAGGGCTACCTATGTCTGCAAATGTATAGTCTCATCAAAGGGCTACCTATAGTCTGCCAGTATAAGACTGCCTTAAAGGGCTACCTATAGTCTGCCAGTGTTATGTCTGAATTAAAGGGCTACCTATAGTCTGCCAGTGTATAGACTGCCTTAAAGGGCTACCTATGGTCTGCCAGTGTATAGTCTGCATTAAAGGGCTACCTAAAGTCGCCAATGTATAGTCTGCATCAAAGGGCTACCTATAGTCTGCCAGTGTATAGTCTGCATAAAGGGAACCTATAGTCTGCAAATGTATAGTCTCATCAAAGGGCTACCTATAGTCTGCCAGTATAAAGACTGCCTTAAAGGGTCTACCTATAGTCTGCCAGTGTTTAGTCTGCATTAAAGGCTACCTATAGTACTGCCAGTGTATAGTCTGCATTAAAGGGCTACCTATAGTCTGGATACCTATGTTGCATGGGTCTGCCAATGTATAGTCTGCATTAAAGGGCTACCTATAGTCTGCCAATGTATAGACTGCATTTAAGGGCTACCTATAGTCTGCCAATGTATAGTCTGCATTAAAGGGCTAGTCTGCCAGTGTATAGTCTGCATTAAAGGGATACCTATAGTCTGCCAGTGTATAGTCTGCATTAAAGGGATACCTATAGATGCGTTGTTGGTAGTTGTCTTCTGGTTATCTGTAGCCTGCAGATCCCTGTGAGTACCGGAGCACCGTCTTTGGCTGCTGGCTTCACCCGATGGCCTACAGTAGTGTGGTGGGCATTGTAAATGATGACTGCCAGTGTATGGACTGCCTTAAAGGGCTACCTATAGTCTGCCAGTGTATGGACTGCCTTAAAGGGCTACCTATAGTCTGCCAATGTATAGACTGCATTAAAGGGCTACCTATGGTCTGCCATGTATAGATTGCCTTAAAGGGCTACCTATAGTCTGCAATGTATGACTGCATTAAAGGGCTACCTATAGTCTGCAAATGTATAGACTGCATTAAAGGGCTACTTAGTCGCCAAGTATAGACTGCATTAAAGGGCTACCTTAGTCTGCCATGTATAGACTGCATTAAAGGGCTACCTATAGTCTGCAATGTATAGACTGCCTTAAAGGGCTACCAATAGTCTGCAAATGTATAGACTGCCTTAAAGGGCTACCTATAGTCTGCCAATGTATAGACTGCCTTAAAGAGATACTATAGTCTGCCAATGTAGACTGCCTTAAAGGGCTACCTATGGTCTGCCAATGTATAGACTGCATTAAAGGGATACCTATAGTCTGCCAGTATAGTCTGCATTAAAGGGCTACCTATGGTCGCCAATGTATAGACTGCATTAAAGGGCTACCTATAGTCTGCCAATGATAGTATCTGCATCAAAGGGCTACCTATAGTCTGCCAGTGTATAGCCTGCATTAAAGGGCTACCTATAGTCTGCAAATGTATAGTCTTCATCAAAGGGCTCTATAGTCTGCCAGTATAAAGACTGCCTTAAAGGGCTACCATATAGTCTGCAGTGTATAGTCTGCATTAAAGGGCTACCTATAGTCTGCCAATGTATAGACTGCCTTAAAGGGCTACCAATAGTCTGCAAATGTATAGACTGCCTTAAGGGCTACCTATAGTCTGCCAATGTATAGATGTCCTTAAAGAGATACCTATAGTCTGCCAATGTATAGACTGCCTTAAGGGACCTATGGTCGCCAATGTATAGACTGCATTAAAGGGATACCTATAGTCTGCCAATGTATAGTCTGCATTAAAGGGCAACTATGCGTGCCAATGTATAGACTGCATTAAAGGACCCTATAGTCTGCCAATGTATAGTCTGCATCAAAGGGCTACCTAGTATGCCAGTGTATAGCCTGCATTAAAGGGCTACCTA
This sequence comes from Hymenochirus boettgeri, assembly GCA_019447015.1. Lineage (NCBI taxonomy): Eukaryota > Metazoa > Chordata > Amphibia > Anura > Pipidae > Hymenochirus > Hymenochirus boettgeri. Next base: position 1,805,528 of record CM033470.1, read on the forward strand.
TAGTCTGCAAATGTATAGTCTCCATCAAAGGGCTACCTATAGTCTGCCAGTATAAGACTGCCTTAAAGGGCTACCTATAGTCTGCCAGTGTATAGTCTGCATTAAAGGGCTACCTATAGTCTGCCAGTGTATAGACTGCCTTAAAGGGCTACCTAATGTCTGCCAGTGTATAGTCGCATTAAAGGTACCTAAAGTCTGCCAATGTATAGTCTGCATCAAAGGGCTACCTATAGTCTGCCAGTGATAGTCTGCATTAAAGGGATACCTATTGTCTGCAAATGGATAGTCTTCATCAAAGGGCTACTATAGTTGCCAGTATAAAGACTGCCTTAAAGGGCTACCTATAGTCTGCCAGTGTATAGTCTGCATTAAAGGGCTACCTATAGTCTGCCAGTGTATAGTCTGCATTAAAGGGCTACCTATAGTCTGCCAATGTATAGTCTGCATTAAAGGGCTACCTATAGTCTGCCAATGTATAGTCTGCATTTAAAGGGCACCTATAGTCTGCCCAATGTATAGTCTGCATTAAAGGGCTACCTATAGTCTGCCCGTGTATAGTCTGCATTAAAGGGATACCTATAGTCTGCCCAGTGTATAGTCTGCATTAAAGGGATACCTATAGTCATATACAGGATACACGCATATATACAGGATACACGCATATATACAGGGTATTCGCATATATATAGGGTATACTCATATATACAGGATACACGCATATATACAGGATACACACATATATACAGGATATACGCATATCTACAGGATACATACATATATACAGGATACACGAATATATAAAGGATACATTCATATATACAGGATACATACATATATACAGGATACATACATATCTACAGGATACATACATATATACGGGATACATACATATCTACAGGATACACACATATATACAGGATACATACATATCTACAGGATACATACATATATACGGGATACACACATATATACAGGATACACGCATATATACAGGATACACACATATATACTACAGGATACATACATATATACAGGATACACACATATATACAGGATATATATACAGGATACATGCATATATACATGATGCATACATATAAATGGGATACGCACATATATACAGGATACACACATATATACAGGATACATACATATATACACACATATATACAGAATATATATACAGGATACACGCATATATACATGATACATACATATAAATGGGGGATACACACATATATACAGGATACATGCATATATACAGGATACATACATATATACGGGATACACACATATATACAGGATACAGGCATATATACAGGATACACGCATATATACAGGATACACGCATATATTCATGATACACGCATATATACAGGATACATACATATATACAGGATACACACATATATACAGGATACATACATATATACAAGATACACACATATATACAGGATATATATACAGGATACACATATATATAGGATATACACAGATATACAGGATACATACATATATACAGGCAGGATACACACATATATAGGATACACACATATATACAGGATACATACATATATACAGGATACACATGTGTATATATACACAGGATATACACACACACACACACACACACACACACACACACACACACACACACATATATATATATATATATATATATATATATATATATATATATATATAAATATATAGAGGATACACGCATATATACAGGATACATGCATATATACAGGATACACACATATATACAGGATATACACATATATACAGGATACACATATATATACAGGATACATACATATATACAGGATACACACATATATACATGATACACACATTTATACAGGATACATACATATATACTGGATACACGTATCTATACAGGATACACACATATATACAGGATACACACATATATACAGGATACACACATATATACAGGATACATACATATATACAGGATACACACATATATACAGGATACATACATATATACAGGATACACACATATATACAGGATACATACATATATACAGGATACACACATATATTTTTTTCCCATATCCTCTGCGCTGGTGATATCATGCCAAGTCTTGTAGACTGAGGGTTTTCCCAACATCGGAGGACAATCCCTAGTGATCAGTTCAGGTCATTACATCATGAAACTGAAACTAAAAGGGCAACTACACTGCACAACACTCTTTAAAATCAAACACCTGAGCTGAAGGAGCGAGTTCTCCTCCTGTTTTATTCTTCAGTACATACAAAGCAGCTGTAGGCGTTAAGTACAGTAATTCCGATATTGGTTTCTCAGCCTGAATTTGCATGGACGCAGGGATTGTGAATTAGCAAGCTGATTGCTTTTGCACATTCTGAACGTCCAGAGGAAGTAATCCCTTCTTTACCTGCCCATATAGTCTACAAACAACTCACAAAGTTATGGCACAGTTGTCCTTTATTTATACAAGCCAATTCTTTTTCAGACCCTGTGCATGTTTATATAACTGCAGCTCTACTGTAACCAGCAATAAAAACACACTATATACAGGATACACGCATATATACATTACACACGATATATAACGGTACACCATATACGGGATACACCATATATACAGATAACACACATATCTACAGGTACACGCATATATACAGATACACACATATATACAGGAACACGCATATATACGGGATACACAATTATACAGGATACACCATATATATACAGGATACACACATATATACAGGATACACCATATATACAGATACGATATACGGATCCCATATATACGGATACACGCATATATACAGGATACACCATATATCATGAACACCATATATACGATACACGCATATATACAGATACACGCATATATACAGGATACGCTATATACAGATCACACATATACAGGATACACGCATATAAGGATACACCGCATATATACAGGAACACTTATATATACAGGATACAACGCATATATACGGGATACAGATTATACGCATACAAACCGCATATAGTACAGGATACACGCATATATACGGTATAACACGCCCTATATACGGAACACTCATAGTCTACGATCACGCATACAGCATACAACAACGCATATTACAGGATACACGCATAATACAGGATACACCATATATACAGGATACATACATATATACAGGATACACACATATATACAGGATACACGCATATACAGGATCACACCCATATATACAGGATACATACATATATACAGGATACACGCATATATACGGGATAAACCATATATACAGGATACACACATATCTACAGGTAACACGCATATATACGGGATACACACATATAACAGGTACACACCTATATACGGATACACCATATTACAGGATACACCCATATATACAGGATACACGCATATATAACGGATACCGCATATACAAGGATACACACACAATATCTACAGGTCACCTAATACGGATACCGCATATATAGGCATACACGCATATATACAGGATACACGCATATATACGGGATACATGCATATATACAGGATCACCAACCTATCTACAGGATACATCATATATACAGGATACACGCATATATACAGGATACACCGCATATATACGGGATACAACGCATATATACAGGATAACACACATATCTACAGGATACATACATATATACGGTAAACACTCATATATACAGATACACGCATATATACAGGATACACATATAACATATACACATATATACAGGATACTACATAGAATACATACATATATACAGGAACATACATATATACATGACATACATATACACAGGATACTATATACAGGATACTACATATCTACAGGATCATACATAATACAGATCATGCATATATACAGGATACATGCATATATACAGGATACATGCATAATACAGGATACACACATATATACAGGATACACGCATATATACAGGATACATACATATCTACAGGATACATGCATATATACAGGATACACGCATATATACAGGATACACGCATATATACAGGATACACACATATATACAGATACACGCATATATACAGATACACACATTATATAGGATCACACACATATATACAGGGTACACCATATATACAGGATACAGGCATATATACAGAGATCCACTCATAATACAGGATACACACATATATACAGGACAACGCATATATACAGGACCAATCATATAACAGGATCATACATATATAAGGATACACGCATATATACAGATACACGCATATATACAGGATACAATGCATATATACAGATACACCGCATATATATACGGATACATCCATTATACAGGGTATTCGCATATATATAGGTATACCATATATACAGGATACCCATATACAGACAACATATATACAGAGATACGCCATTACAGGATACATACATATATACGGATACACGAATATATAAAGGATACCGTATCATATATACAGGATACATACAATATAGGATCCATAACATATCTACAGATCATACATATATACGGTATACATACATATTACAGGATCACCATATATACGGATACATCATATCTAGACAACATACTATATAACGGGAAACCACTATATAACGGATACACCATATATACAGGATCACACATATATACAGGATTACATACAGTTATATACACACACATAGATACAGGATACACGCAATATAACAGATACACGCATATATAACAGATACACCATTATAAGGATACACCCATATATACAGGATACATACCTATTACAGGATACACACATAATACAGGAATATATATACAGGATACATGCATATATACATGATGCATACATATAAATGGGATACGCACATTATACAACAGGATACACATATATCGGAATACATACATATATACCACATATATACAGATAATATATAAACAGGATACACGCATATATAATGATACATACATATAACTGGGGGATAACACATATATACAGGATACATGCATATATACAGGATACATCATATTTACGGGATACACACATATATACAGGATACACGGCATATATACAGGATACACGCATATATACAGGATACACGCATATATTCATGATACAGCATATATACAGGATACATACATATATACAGGTACACACATAATACAGATACATACACTATATACAATATACACACATATATACAGGATATATATACAGGATACACATATATCATAGGTATATACCAGAATACAGGATACATACATATATACGGCAGGATACAACACATATATACCAAACTATTACAAACTATTACAGCATACATACATATATACAGGATTACATACATAGATATACATCACATATATCCAGGATACATACATATATAACATGATACAATACATACAAACGGGATACACACTAGAATACATACTATATACATGGATACATACATATATACAGGATACACACATATATACAGGGATACACACATATATACAGTACAACACTACAGGATATACACAATATATACAGGATACATACATATACAGGCAGGATACACACATATAACAGGATACCACCTATATACAAGATAAATACATATATACATGACACACACACATACATGATCAATCTATATACAGGCATGATACACACATACATACATGATACATACATAGGGTACATACATATATACAGGATTCATACATATATACAGGGTACACGCATATATACAGGTTACATGCATATATACAGGATACACACATATATACAGGATACATACATATATACGGCAGATAACACACATCATATAACCGGATACACACATAATATACAGGATACATACATATAAACATGATCCCCATGTGTAATATACACAGTATATACACACACACACACACAAACACACACACCACCACACACAACACACAACATATATATATAATATTATATAATATATATATATATATATTAAATATATAGAGGATACACGCATATATACAGATACATCAATATACAGGATACACACTATATACAGGATAACACTATACAGGATAACCCATATATATACGGTACATACATATATACAGGATACACACATATATACATGATACACACTTATACAGGATACATACATATATACTGGATACACGATCTATACAGGATACACACATATATACAGGATACACACATTATACGATACATGTATAATAACAAGGATACACACATATATACAGGATACATACATATATACAGGATACACACATATATACAGGAACATATATATACAAGGATACACACTAATACAGATACATACATATATACAGATACACACATATATACGGATACACGTCATATAACAGGATACATCCATATATACAGGATACACACATATATACAGGATACACGCATATATACAGGATACACACATATATACAGGTACACACATATATTACAGGATACACGCGTATATACAGATACACACATATTTACAGGATACATCTATATACAGGATACACACATATATACAGGATACACAATATATACAGTACACATATATATCAGGATCACACATATATACAGAATACACGCATATATAATATATATACAGGATACACACATATATACAAGGATACACACATATATACAGATACACACATGATACAACACATATATACAGGATCCACATATTACAGGATACACACATAATACAGTACTACATATATACAGGATACAACCGCATATATACCGGAATACACACCATATATACAGGATACACACACCTATATACAGATACACACGCATATATACAGGATAACACACATATATACAGGATACACCACATATATACAGGATACACACATATATACAGGATACCGCATATATCCATGATACACGGACCCACCATATATACAGGAATACACACTATATACAACAGGATCACACATATATACAGGATACCACATATAATACAGGATACACACATAATAACAGGATACACACTATATACAGGATCACACTATATACCCGATGCGTTGTTGGTTAGTTGTCTTTTGGTATCTGTAGCCTGCAGATCCCTGTGAGTACCGGAGCACCGTCTTTGGCTGCTGGCTTCACCCGATGGCCTACAGTAGTGTGGTGGGCATTGTAAATGTATGACTGCCAGTGATGGACTGCCTTAAAGGGCTACCTATAGTCTGCCAGTGTATGGACTGCCTTAAAGGGCTACCTATAGTCTGCCAATGTATAGACTGCATTAAAGGGCTACCTATGGTCTGCCATGTATAGATTGCCTTAAAGGGCTACCTATAGTCTGCCAATGTATAGACTGCATTAAAGGGCTACCTATAGTCTGCAAATGTATAGACTGCATTAAAGGGCTACCTATAGTCTGCCAATGTATAGACTGCATTAAAGGGCTACCTATAGTCTGCCAATGTATAGACTGCATTAAAGGGCTACCTATAGTCTGCCAATGTATAGACTGCCTTAAAGGGCTACCAATAGTCTGCAAATGTATAGACTGCCTTAAAGGGCTACCTATAGTCTGCCAATGTATAGACTGCCTTAAAGAGATACCTATAGTCTGCCAATGTAGACTGCCTTAAAGGGCTACCTATGGTCTGCCAATGTATAGACTGCATTAAAGGGATACCTATAGTCTGCCAATGTATAGTCTGCATTAAAGGGCTACCTATGGTCTGCCAATGTATAGACTGCATTAAAGGGCTACCTATAGTCTGCCAATGTATAGTCTGCATCAAAGGGCTACCTATAGTCTGCCAGTGTATAGCCTGCATTAAAGGGCTACCTATAGTCTGCAAATGTATAGTCTTCATCAAAGGGCTACCTATAGTCTGCCAGTATAAAGACTGCCTTAAAGGGCTACCTATAGTCTGCCAGTGTATAGTCTGCATTAAAGGGCTACCTATAGTCTGCCAATGTATAGACTGCCTTAAAGGGCTACCAATAGTCTGCAAATGTATAGACTGCCTTTAAGGGCTACCTATAGTCTGCCAATGTATAGACTGCCTTAAAGAGATACCTATAGTCTGCCAATGTATAGACTGCCTTAAAGGGCTACCTATGGTCTGCCAATGTATAGACTGCATTAAAGGGATACCTATAGTCTGCCAATGTATAGTCTGCATTAAAGGGCTACCTATGGTCTGCCAATGTATAGACTGCATTAAAGGGCTACCTATAGTCTGCCAATGTATAGTCTGCATCAAAGGGCTACCTATAGTCTGCCAGTGTATAGCCTGCATTAAAGGGCTACCTATAGTCTGCAAATGTATAGTCTCCATCAAAGGGCTACCTATAGTCTGCCAGTATAAGACTGCCTTAAAGGGCCTACCTATAGTCTGCCAGTGTATAGTCTGATTAAAGGGCTACCTATAGTCTGCCAGTGTATAGACTGCCTTAAAGGGCTACCTAATGTCTGCCAGTGTATAGTCGCATTAAAGGTACCTAAAGTCTGCCAATGTATAGTCTGCATCAAGGGCTACCTATAGTCTGCCAGTGATAGTCTGCAATTAAAGGGATACTATTGTCTGCAAATGGATAGTCTTCATCAAAGGGCTACTATAGTTGCCAGTTATAAAGACTGCCTTAAAGGGCTACCTATAGTCTGCCAGTGTATAGTCTGCATTAAAGGGCTACCTATAGTCTGCCAGTGTATAGTCTGCCATAAAGGGCTACCTATAGTCTGCCAATGTATAGTCTGCATTAAAGGGCTACCTAGTCTGCCAATGTATAGCTGCATTTAAAGGGCACCATAGTCTGCCAATGTATAGTCTGCATTAAAGGGCTACCTATAGTCTGCCCGTGTATAGTCTGCATTAAAGGGATACCATAGTCTGCCCAGTGTATAGTCTGCATTAAGGGATACCTATAGTCGCCAGGTCTGCCAATGTATAGTCTGCATTAAAGGGCTACCTATAGTCTGCCAGTGTATAGTCTGCATTAAAAGGGCTACTTAGTCTGCCAGTGTATAGTCTGCATTAAAGGGATACCTATAGTTTGCCAGTGTATAGTCTGCATTAAAGGGCTACCTAAAGTCTGCCAGTATAAAGACTGCCTTAAAGGGCTAACAATAATGTGGCAATGTATGGACAGTATTTTGGTATCTGTAGGCCTGCAGATCCCTGTGAACACTGGAGCACCATCTTTGGTCGCTGGACCCGATGGCCTACAGTAGTGTGTTTTGTAAATTATTATCTCTTGTGAAGTGTCTCTTACTGAGCTGCAAATAGAGAATCTGCGTCCACGCAGTGATGGAGAATTTGGCAGAACAGTAAAATAATCAAGTAACAGGGGAATCGCTGGAGAAAAGGACCCTGTTCAGTAAGCAGATCCCCATCTGTACATGTGAATGGGTTTGGCTGACATTCACAGTTAATGGAACTCTTGGCTACACATACAGAGGATCACATGGGATAATTAATGGAGAACAGGGTAATTTGCTATAAAGCTTCCTCCATCTGTACATATGGACGTGTCTGATCTTGCCTGGTGTGCCTTAGACCAACATCTCTTCTCCAATTAGAGATTTACTGCCCCATTTCTAATAAATCAAAATCATCTCTCCTTTCGTTTCACATAGAAAACATATTGACTTGGAACCATAATAATGGCCAAGATGTATCTTCAGCTCAATGTTTAATCTTTATCCTTCCTTCACTATGGAGCAGAGATGGTCAAGTAATGACCTCCAAAGGGGTAATAATTCACCGCATTCTATCCTCTTCGCTAACAGTTGTAACGCTGAACTAGAAGTACTAGAAGAAATATCTTGGCAACGTTGGGTTCCTAGATTAGAAAACCATCACCAGTTCCAAGCCCTCGGGGAAAATACAAAGTACTAAGAATGGAACTAGGTTGTTCTCTGGGTGAATGAACCTAGAAAACAGACGAGACACTAATAGATATTCTCTGACTAGAAGAGACATTGGGTAAGTCCAGTAGTAGAAGTTGGAAGACAGAATCCAAGAAAGGACCAGAAGTTGTGAAAAGTGGAAAAGTGAAAGGAAGAATCCAGTTCCAGACAGAGGAACGTTATGATGAAGTAGAGTAATGGCCTAACCTGAGATGAGTAACATTAATAAAATATGAAATATCAGTGGAGCAAGGGTCCAGGACCCTCCATGAAAGTGTCGTAATCCTACAGAAATATTCCCCCGGGGTTAAGAAATTATCGGAAACACAAGAAGATTCTGTTGCATTGATTCCCAGCCTGGAGAAGAATATTAAAGCTATACCTCTTTACAGCCATTTCACTGAGCTCGTAATCATATAAATCAACACAGCTGTGTCTGACCTATTTTCAGTGAACCGGCTTTAACCCCAAGTCGGAATTTAGAGGAATGAGACTGTGTATGTAAATACGTACGGCACAGTAGGAAAGTCCTTGAGACAGACATTAAAGCTGCCTTGACGTATATTTCTATAGTTTATCTCCAAGTCAGAGACGTACTCAGCCTGAGAACCTGGAGCATTAGCTCCTTGCTGTCTGTTGGATGGGATACGTGGATTGCAAGCTCTTTGGGCACAGTCTGGAGTTCACAGATGGGCAACCAACCGGAAAAACATAAAATGAGCCTTAGACACGGACAACTGCAGTGGTTCCCCGTGTAGAAATCTCTACTTGTGTAAGGAAGGCAGAATTTGGGATTTACTATTTATTTTATAGAGAACAATAATATTTTGTGTGGTTTGTATGCTTGAAACCAGCCCTGATGCACAAACAGGAAGAAGGATAGGAATACATTTACTTTTCTCTATGGGACTGACCACATTATAAACATTTGGATTTAGATGGCTACCTATAGCCTGCCAGCTACTGCCTTAAAGGGCTACCTATAATGTGGCAATGTATAGACTGCCTTAAAGGGTATGTCCACCCTTCAAAACATTTTTTCACCAAACATTGCCCCTGTCCCCCCAGCCCCAACCGCTATATTAGTAATATCAGAAAAAGCCCAGAACTTTACTTACCTTCCCTCCGCCATGCTGCCAGGCCCTCTGCTTGCAAGAAAATGCAGAGGGGCGGGACCGGCAGTCGCATCTGTGATTGGCTGAGCGGCAGCCAATCACGGGCACGGCTGCCGGGAGTTCAGTGCGGCGGAGGCAAGAGGGAAGTAATGTTCTAGGCATTTTCTGATATTACAAACATAGCGGTTGGGGCTGGGGGGACAGGGGCAATGTTTGGTACAAAGGGATTTACACTAGGGGGAGGGAATCCTAATCGGGAGGGAATCCGGAGAGGGAGAAGGGCTGCAGTACGCATGCCAAACTTCTCCCGGAGGTCAGGTAGGAGGCAGAGTCCTATATCCTGCTATCCTCCTGGTGGGCAGTTTTTGGGACTTTGGGGGGGACTACAGGAGAACCATATGGAGCTGGGATGTGAGGTAAGGATTAAACTACACTACATGATGGGGCCAGTAGTGGGGGGATTATAGTTTTAGGGGTGGACATGCCCTTTAAATGGCTAACCATAGTCTGGCAATGTATAGACTGCCTTAAAGGGCTACCTATATTCTGCCAGTGTATAGACTGCCTTATATACTGGATAATATATATTGATATATCGCATACCGTATATACTGGGGAAAAAAAGGTTATTTTAAATTGACCATAACTGCAAACTATAATTCTTCCCAACCACCACTGGATCATTGTTTTGTTGATTACATAAGGCTGCATAAGGACAGAATTAGGAGAGATCCCAATTACACACGTCATATGAAAGCAATGACCGGATATTGTTCCATTAATCCTAATCGCTCGCCATCCGGTTTTTTTTGTGTGCATTTAGCAATGATTGTTTCGTTGGGGATTAATACTATAAAGTATTAGTGGAGGTGTTGGTCTCTACGCGGATTTATCCTGGTTTGAACTCTGTCGTGTCCATAACAAGTGCCCCCCATTGGACGGGGACCAGGAAAGGGGCCAGAGGGTCCGAATTCAGAGGATATGGAGACAGGACATGAAAATGGGGCTGCTAATGTTTAATGTAGGAACTGCCATACTTCCTGCACAATACTCTCTGTATTTTCAGGCTGTTTTCTATTAAGCTACTGACTCAGACCCTTATTTGCGGTGCAGGGGAAAGGATCTAACACGCTCTTAGTGGTTTCTGAATGACTGTGGGTTGTAGCTGAAATATAAATCACCGACAATAAAGGGATTGTATTTGCAAACTCAGCTGAGCATGCTGGGAATTGCTGCTTATAACAGTTAGGGGGGCCGCAGTGCCTTGGCACCTTAACATCAATATTTATATATGTAAATAGGACATGCCCTGTTGCTTTACCTTCCCAGTGACTGCATTAAAACAGTTAACAGCATAAAATCTAAACCAGGCAAAGCAGGCTGGCAGCTCCGGCTTCTACCTATAAACCTACACAGTAAAGACCCATGTATTTCACCTTTTGAATAAACAAATAGGAAAAACATATAGTCTCTGTCTGAATATAAATCTGCCCCATTAGTAAGTCCATGTATGAAATATTAGGGGTTTGTAGCTGATCTTTCCCTTTAAACATCTGCAAAGGACCCATTAGATTGTAAGCTCTTCTGTACTAGTTTTAGGTCTTTTGTTTCCGTCACATACTGGCCCCATTTTTAATGCAGGAAAATTGAGCTCAATTTTGATTGGACGGGAATGAAATTCCCAGCCTCACACCAAGTTCTTCTAGCCGGGAACTGAAGTCAGGTGGTTAGTGGGTCCAATTCAGAGCAGATATTTTGTTGCTTTGGCCCCCATGAACATTCCTTTCTCCCAAAACTCTAAAGTACATTTCTTGCCCCCTCCTCGGTCTCTGTTACAGAACATGGAAAATTTGCAAATCAACTTCTGCTCTTTGGCTCCATGGAATACTGTAAATTCCTTGGACCGGTTCTCTCATTCGCAGCGGTAACATCTGCTGGGTTTATCGTGTACTGAGAGTCAACCTCTCCTGAGTGAGCTGTAAGGCGACGAGCGGACATTCTGTTTTATCAGAGCTTTTATGTGCTGTTAGCCGAAGATTAAAAAGTAATAAAACTACAAATATCCCAACAGCGCCTGCAGGAAACAGCCGATGGACTAAACCTCCACAACAAAGCTTTAAAGGAAATCTTTAAAAAAAATTATAAAGTTTATCTTTCTTCCCAGAAAGCAATGCCCTGGGGTCCGCCCCCTGCCCTGTTTCATGGCCCAGACATGCTCATTGAGTGAGAGAGCATCTATCCAGTCCGATACTTTGCTTCTCTCTGGGTAGGGAGAAGTAAGAATGTGGTTTACTAGTATTTTTTATCACAGCATCATATGTGGTACCTTATGGTGACCATAGACGCTGCAATCCGATTGTACAATATGCGACAGGAAACATTATTGGACCATACACAATCCAACAATCGGACATGTGGCCTCCAGCTGTTTCAAAACTACAATTCCCAGCATCCCCAGCAACATCTGGAGGGCCGCAAGTTTGACATCCCTGATCCAAACAACTTGGTTAATTCTACACAAATCTAGCAAGGAAATATAAACAACTTATAGTAATCCAGCAAGAAACTACAACTACTGTTGTTCCTCTGTTAAAACTACAACTACCAGCATTCCTGTTAGACCAGCTCTGCTAGAATCTTGCTGGGCAGCTGGGATCATTTCAGCCCATGTCTACTCACGTTTGCGGCCTCGTCAGTCATCTGATGAAGTGCACAGGACGCTGGGTAAAGTGATCCCCATGTGACCCCAATTGGTGTCCTCGCCTGCCCCTGCCCGTGACTAATTTATGATCTATATCATATGAACTATAAAATAGAGCTCAGAGATAAGCTATGGGTTTATCATCTGGCAAAATGCATTTCCTTTATTTAATGTGTGAGAGAGAACAGATGAAAAGATAAAGAGGCAAATGACAAGGGAAGTAGAGAAAACCCGGGATGAGATAAATAGAATGGGAAAAGGTTAACGAATGCTTAGGTTAAAGGGAAAGAGAACATAAACTTTATTATATTAGAGCTGCTAGAAAAATTCAGCTTACTGAGCTCTGATCGCTGGTGGATTGCCTGTCCTATTAAAGGGGAACTATAGTGCATGTAAAGTAATATCCCAATATCGGTTTTGCGAGGAGAGCCAGCACAAAGAAAATTGTCTCTGCCAGGCTCCCACGGTGCTTCGGCGCTATCTTTAATACAGGAAAGTCCAGGACACTAACCTGGCAGGTGGAAAATGTGCTGCCAAACAAAATTATATTGGGGGTTCATTTTTACAGTGGAGTTGTCCTTAAATAAAATGCAATGAGCCACACTTTACGATTGGTCTAGAGGTTGCCATAAATAGGTCAATTTATCCATTCAATCGACCAGTCCATAGGAGCCCTTTCTGGATAATCAGTAAAGAACCAAATGTGTACGGTCTGTGTCACCTTGGTAATTTTCTAATGCGCTTACAATCCGCGTGCGTGTGAATCACAGAGCAGTGCACATTGTGTGCGATCCGTTTCCGGTGCCCATGCATTCATCATTGTTTTAATCAGACGTTCTCCGATTACAAATACCGCGCGCAAATGGAGGTAACACATGTACCACGCGGTAATGTGATCCTGCTTTTCATGTACAATTACCTTCATTTGTAATGTGGCCTCAGCCCAAAGGGGCCCATAAACATGCAACTAATTCTCAATCAGATTCCCATCGTCCGATGCGGCAGTAGACAGGAACGATCGTTCCGTATATATGTGTTATATAGAATTATCGTTTGTTCTTTCGATCCGCACAAACAATCGTAAAATTAAGTATAGGGAGCCAGTAGGGATTTGTTTAAAGTCGAGTGATTAAAGATAAATTGATTCAGGGATGTATGATAAACAATATCAATGTTCTATTTATTTGATGGGTACCAGTTTGGTGTAACCTGTAAAAAATCTAATTCTATGATTGGTCAAAATTGATGAAGCTCTGTGACTGGCTACAGGTTACCCCAATCAGAATGCTCAGTTTTGGTTGTTTTGACCCAATGAAAGGCCATACAGGAGAAATAAGATTTTGATTCTTTTTCTGCCCTTGTTATAAAATTCCCACAGAGCGTCCGTGTTAATGTATTTAATCATTAAAAATTATATTTAGGCGACCATATTGATAATGAACATAGCAATGTGGCAGGACTCTCAGGGCATTCTGGGAGTTGTAACTCAGAGATGTTTATATTGGGTAATAGTAAATATTGTACAGATAAATACTAATGGGGACATCGTACTGATTAATGGACCCTTTGTTGGTTTGTGTACAAAGACGGAATGGCCTATTCCCTAAGAGGAAGTCACACAAGTCTATTCCTAGGCTGAAGACAGACAGGTGACTTTAAATACAGTTGGTTTCAATTCTATACATTGTCTCCTATGGCTGAAGTCACATGAGCTGCACAAAGAGAGACTCTTTTGATGCCCCCAGCCCAATCTCTATAAACCTCCCATACGCTTTGCTGCTGTATATAAAGTAAGGACATAACTGCTGGGAGACGGGAACTTACCTATAGAGACACCTATAATAAATGTGCCCTGTTTTCTATTTGAATTGAATTCTGGTCCTTGTCTCGGGTTATTCTAAGGCTAAAACATTGTCTCTACTCCCAACCTCATCCCCCCTAATGGATCAGTAAATTGATGTTTAAAAAAACATTTTAAAAGCTCGTTTAATGAAGTATGAATGGATTTGCATTGGGTTACGTTCCACGGCAGCTACAGCTGTAATAGGGGGACATATTGCAACAGAGCCATCTGGGGAAAAGCAGGGATAAGGATACTTTGGGCAAAGATAGACGATGGTGACAAAATAACAGCCGTGGAATCCCTACAGCACATTCAATATTTACCGCAATGTCTGAAGGCCTTTTCCCTTGTTGTTTTCTGCATTTTTAATCCAATCTGTGCTCGGTGTTTACAGGGAAGATCCCATACATTATACAGAACTAATGTCACCCAAAGTGCAAAGCCAGGTAGTGACCGTACGTAATGTACAGTGATAACACACAGGGGAGGGGTTGGCATCCGTCAATGAGGTCTTTCTGGGGTCGATTTAGATGAACAGGAAATATACCAGGTCAACATTCCATTTCAGAGAGAGACCCCTGATCTCGTCTCTTCTATTTACGTAATTGGGTTATTTTTTTAATTACAGATGTAAAATAAATAATAATATTAATTAAAGGGCACCTTCAAATTATCTTATGTGCAGGTAAAGCAGCCCCCAAACACCATTTTCCTTATACTTTCTTATTGCAAGAAGCTCCTGAAAGGTCTTACATAACCCGGTCTCTCCCCGGCACATCAATCCTCCTCTGCTGCTGTTCTGAGCTAGTTATGAGTGTGCACAGCTGCAGTGGAGGATGCTTTGCACATATTCACCATGGCTTCATCCCCATGGTCATGGCAGAGCTGTCAATACCTCCAAGTAGCGTGGGATCAGGTTGTGTCCTCAAAGGTTGAGTCCTTTCAGGAGCCTCCTTTCAGGAGTCCAGTTGATCTAATTGAATACAACAGAAATACCAGATATCCCAACTTCGACTATACAATTTTTTTGGTGATCTGTCCCCTATTTCTTTCCTAAGATAGATTGTCCAAAATTTTGGTCAGCCCCAATAACAAAAATGGCCCAATTTCGGCAGTACACACCACACACAGATAGGGATAATATAAATTTCTTATCTTACATTTCATCTGTCAATCAATTGCCTTATTATCATAAACACTTCAGCTGTGTGCAGTTTTGACAGTTGATATGTGTGATTTGCACGGTAGGAAATTCCCTTTCCCAGTAATCATAGTGATTACTGAGCATGCTTGGTTTCACAGACAGTCAGATAGTCAGGGAGGATACTAAACCTGAGCAAAGTACTGGATTTGGGGCACCAAACACACTTTGCTCCTTACATTCATTTATATATTTTTAATTATTTCTTTTTTGCTTTGTTTTTTTCAATTTACATTCCCTTTAACTTGTTGATCATTTTTTGCAACCAAACTTTTTTTTTTTTTTTACCAGAAATGTCCTCCATTTACAGAACCAGGGATCTCCGTATATAAAATCCCTCCTTCCCTTGACAGTGGATGGGATTAAAAAAGGAGAAAGAATAAATAGCAGCGTTCCATGTTTGTGCCATTTATCATGCTACCGGAGTTTAGAATTCTCACCGTGTCCTTGGTAGGTAGGTCAACGTTCGGCTGCATAAGAAGTTGTCGGAATCAATGCTCTTTGCAATGACCGCAGAAGGTGTGTGTACTTTATCTGTGACACTGGATGACTATAAATGCCCGGGAATTAGAAATCACACACTAGATCAGGTATATGATGTACACTGCTCGCTATTAGAGAAAATAAGAAGCAGGAAGAGAGATTGTCTGATTTTTTCCCCAGCCCTTCTTTTGAGTAGAACACAGGTCAATAAAGTCTTGTTTGATCTTCCTAAGACAAATCTCTCATTAAAATCACTGACGGGAAAACACTTGACAGCCTTGTGTCCTTTCAACAGATACTGACATTCAGCAAACACAATCTTCTTCTTTCTAGGTTATCGTAGAGGTGTCTGGTTTAAAGGAGAAACAAAGGCTAAAAGGAAAAAAAAAAGGCTTCGCAGGTAAGACCGAGATTTAGCACCCTGGATCTCTATGTTACTCTTCTGTAGTTTTCCTAAAGCTACGTATTGGCCTTCGGAACTTTGATGGGGGAGAAATATTCTGTTTCTAAGTTTTTACCGTCTATGTGCCCGTAAAGGCAGCAATGCTGACACTTGGCATTCTGTCATCATCTCAAATCTGATTGGTCAACACAAAAATGATCCAATTAGCCTCTCTATAGAACATAATTTCCCAGAATCCCATGGTTGCCTCCTCCCCCTTTCTTGGTCACAGACTTCAATTAAATTTGTATTTTGTATGAGTCAATTTAAGAGTTTGGTAAAGCTTTGCAATTAACATGACTTATCTCAAAGGTTAGTAGCAAGTGAACAAACTGCATATTGTGGGTACCAATAGCCAAAATAATTTTCTAGCATGTTCTAAGAATAACAGTATGGCAGCACCCACCTCCCATGAGAGAGAAAGGGCAATGTTGGCTAGAAGGCTGGCAAGCTAACTGGTGGACTGACTGGCAGACTGGCTATTGGAATTTACACACAAAAGCAATATACCGCACTGTCTATCGCTCAATACTCCAACTGTCATCTCTCTATAACAAACTCCAATATACCTACACAATTTATATAGCCAGGGGTGGGCACACAATGGAACAGCGCAGGGCATTATGGGGGTTCAGCCATATGCTCACAATATCATTCATGATTCTGGTTCACACTGAACTTTGAGATACATTTGTTCCATCTCTAGTTATAAATTCATTTATTTTATAATATAATTTATGGTCTTATTCAGTTTATTAAGATATTTCTACAGAGATTTTTTTCCATTCCAATCATATAATGTTAATATGTAATCTAATGCAGGACTATTTATCTATTTACTGATAGAAGATGGTTCGTTGGCCCAGACATTTTCCATTAGAACTGATACAGAATGTCAAAAAACTTCCCATCCTCCTTTACTGTAATCTCTGGGATGTCACAATCTCGAACTCTCTAATTAAACTCAGCTCTGGCAGTCACCCATTCTCATCACAAGTTGCTCTGTCTCTGTCTTGTATACATGCCCCCTTTCTGAGTTTGCAAACCCCAGCCTGATTCAAGGATTGGGCAAGCATGGTTAATGGAGCCATTTTGAATCTTGGCGTGCTGACCTCAGCCAATTGGTACCCTCTCCCTCAGCCAATTGGTACCCTCTCCCTCAGCCAATTGGTACCCTCTCCCTCAGCCAATTGGTACCCTCTCCCTCAGCCAATTGGTACCCTCTCCCTCAGCCAATTGGTACCCTCTCCCTCAGCCAATTGGTACCCTCTCCCTCAGCCAATTGGTACCCTCTCCCTCAGCCAATTGGTACCCTTTCCCTCAGCCAATTGGTACCCTCTCCCTCAGCCAATTGGTACCCTCTCCCTCAGCCAATGGTACCCTTCCTCAGCCAATTGGTACCCTCTCCTCACCCTTCCCTTCAGCCATTGGTACCCTCTCCCTCAGCCAATTGGTACCCTCTCCCTCCAGCCAATTGGTACCCACTCCCTCAGCCACTGGTACCCTTCCCTCAGCCAACTGGTACCCCCCCTCAGCCAATTGGTACCCTCTCCCTCCCAATTGGTACCCTCTCCCTCAGCCAATTGGTACCCTCTCCCATCAGCCAATGGTACCCTCTCCCTCAGCCAACTGGTACCCTTTCCCTCAGCCAACTGGTACCCTCTCCCTCAGCCAATTGGTACCCTCTCCCTCACGCCAATTGGTACCCTCTCCCTCAGCCAACTGGTACCCTCTCCCTCAGCCAACTGGTACCCTCTCCCTCAGCCAATTGGTACCCTCTCCCTCAGCCAATTGGTACCCTCTCCCTCAGCCAATTGGTACCCTCTCCCTCAGCCAGCTGGTACCCTCTCCCTCAGCCAATTGGTACCCTCTCCCTCAGCCAATCCTGTTGCCATGACAAAGGGGCACTATTTTTTTATTTTCCTATATTTTATTTTCCTATAAAAGCATGTCTGCTTTTCTGGAATATGCAAATATGGTTAAAGGACATTTTTTCCCTTTAATAGTGACTGCGGTCTAAGAATCGTCAATTTTATAAGATCATGATCATTATAAAGGGAAAAACCATCCCGTTACTATAGAAACCATAGACAAAAGTTGAGACTCAAAAAATATATATACATACATACACAAATGTATACACTGAGGCTAATGGTCTGGATGTCAGAGGGTCAAGGGTAGGGCTGTGATATGCAAAGAGTTGAGTGATTGACAAATCTTCACTGTCTGGCTACACCACTCCCCCCTGAACTTTCAGGGCTGACCGTGCTAAGATTGACAGAATAAAAAAAATTCTGCTTTAAAGTTGGTGGGAATTATTCTTTCAAACTGCGTGACTACTTTATGGTTTTTCACTGTTTACATGTCCTTTAATAATTATATCAGGTATTAGGAGAATTAAAATGTATATTGGTCTCAAAAAACTTTAAAACCCAATAGCGTAGTAGAGCATTTTCCCAGTTAAGTGAACGGCAAGCTTTCTGTTCAAGTTGTTCTGCAGCAACTATCTAGGTTAAGTAGCTTGTAAGGCACACTTGATTGTAAGCTTTTATCCCAGAGTAGGTAGTGCCATTTTGTAACCGTCATTGACATTGAAGTGCTATACAACGGCAATGAAAGGAGAAAGCTTCAATTGTCTTATAGATTTTTATAATTATAATGTACCCACTGGGACACTTGAAGAGACCTTCCTGTCCATTCATTCTGGCACGTACATTGAGCCTAGGATTGAAGGTTCTGTTTTGTCAACATTTAAGAAACACTGTGCTCAAACAAATCCCATAAAACGGAAACAAATTAAAAAGTCCAAAAAGAACAAATCAGGAAAATATCTATGGAACGCTCTAATTAATGAATCCAGATAAACAAATCAGGAAAATATCTATGGAACGCTCTAATTAATGAATCCAGATAAACTGCTATTGAAATGTAGCTTTAGGCAACGTTCTAATGATTTCAACTTGCCATCACGTTGGCCATTTTGTTCCTGTTACTAGCTTTGGGCACAGATTTAGTGACACAGTGAGCAGGGGCGTCTCTAGGGTTTTTGCCACCTGAGCCAAACTTTTGAATTGCCGCCCTATGTACTATTAGGTGCCATGTTTATTTTCCTTCTGCTCTGCCTGCCACTTTTCTAAAGAAAAAAAAAATTAAAGTGAGCTCTGCCTGCCGCCTCTCTGATATTTAGCATGGGTGCTGCCCTGAGCATTTTGCTCATATTGCCTCATTAGAGAGACACCCCTACCTGTGAGTCTATTGTCTGATAATTCTTAGTAATGTTAGATGTGATGTATTACTAATGCACTTTACACAAAATCTCCAAAAATGACCTCAGAGTAGAGAAACAGTCCAGCCTGCTTGGCCATGGGTTGTTGAGCTATTGTTGAGGGTCGGTAGAGTTATTGGCTGGACCGTCCTCTACAAGTGTAATTAGGCAGAAGGTTCTAACTTGGGGGGTTAGAAGGATAAGAGAGGAACTTTACTCCTGCACAATGAGAGGTGAATACAAGATGTCTACAAGCGCACTCTTATCTCCTATAGAGGAGAAGATCTAAGGCCCATAGGACAACTAGAAACCAATCATCGGAAAACCATCTGTATAAAAAAAATGTAGAAAACACAATAACAAAAACTGAACAAAGAAAAAAGAAAAAATTCAAATTGAAGCAGCACTTTCCCTTTGATAAAGTGTAATAAAATACTCTACAAATTGCAGGAATGTCGATTTGCTCATGTACAAACACAAGGTCGCTTTTCCCTTCACCCTCCGTCCAATTACTAAATTCTTTGTTTCACGCTCACTAATATCCGCGATGTTTAGAACAAACCTAAGGTCACGGGTACTCACCAGACTTTGCTGCTGCTTTCTCTTTCTGTTTGGTTAAGGTGCAGTGATTTCAGCATGAGAGAGGTACTTCAGGCAGTCTGAAAAGAAACAGGTTAAAATATCTCTCGGTTATAATTGGTATTTCAGATTTAATTAAAAATTAAACTTTCATAATGTTTCACCATCCAAAGCTTCGCTCTATCAGTCAAGCGTGACTTTTTCGGCGACATAAAAAAAAAAAAAATGAAATAAAATAAAATTAAAATAAAAAAAAAAAAAAAGCCCATTCTTTGTAGAATATATTTTATAATGAAAGAGGTGGGGGCGGAGAAGACCAAAGGACAAAATGCAAACTAAAGAAATTCTGCAAACAAAGGGGAAATGGAGATCACATTCTTTCTTTTTCTTTTCTTTTTTTTTGGGGGGGGGGGGGATTTTCGTGACAATAAACGAGATGTTTACATGAGGTATAAAGCCAAGAACAACAAGGTAATAAAATGAAAGTGTTATTGTTCTGTACGTGTGTGTGTGTGTGTGTGGGGGGGGGGGGTTGGAGACACATACTCTCCAACATTCCCCTTTAAATAGGGACACTACTGGGAAATACATTACACAGAGCTGTGCTAAGATCAGGGTCACTTCATTATCCTCCCCCTGCAGCTCTGTACTATGTTATTTCTATAAGTGTAACTATTAAAGGGGATGTTGTAGGGTATGTAATAGTATAATAATAGTATATAATGGTATGATAATATATAATAACCTACCCTCCAACATTCCCCTTTAAATAGGGACACTACTGGGAAATACATTACACAGAGCTGTGCTAAGATCAGGGTCACTTCATTATCCTCCCCCTGCAGCTCTGTACTATGTTATTTCTATAAGTGTAACTATTAAAGGGGGATGTTGTAGGGTATGTAATAGTATAATAATAGTATATAATGGTATGATAATATATAATAACCTACCCTCCAACATCCCCTTTAATAGTTACACTTATAGAAATAACATAGTACAGAGCTGCTAAGATCAGGGTCACTTCATTATCCTCCCCCTGCAGTCTGTACTATGTTATTTCTATAAGTGTAACTATTAAAGGGGGATGTTATAGGGTATGTAATAGTATAATAATAGTATATAATGGTATGATAATATATAATAACCTACCCTCCAACATTCCCCTTTAAATAGGGACACTATAGAGAAATACATTACACAGAGCTGTGCTAAGATCAGGGTCACTTCATTATCCTCCCCCAGCTCTGTACTATGTTATTTCTATAAGTGTAACTATTAAAGGGGATGTTATAGGATATGTAATAGTATAATAATAGTATATAATGGTATGATAATATATAGTAACCCACTCTCCAACATTCCCCTTTAAATAGAGACCCTATAGAGAAATACATTACACAGAGCTGTGCTAAGATCAGGGTCACTTCATTATCCTCCCCCTGCAGCTCTGTACTATGTTGTTACCATAGTACAGAGCTGCAGGGGGAGGATAATAAGGTGAATCTGATCTTAGCACAGCTCTGTGTAATGTATTTCTCTATAGGGTCTCTATTTAAAGGGGAATGTTGGAGGGTATGGAGACAGACAGACTGAGACTGACTTAATTCTTTAGGCAGGGGGAAAGCTGGTTATCGTGTAACAATGTTGTTGAGAGAACTTGCTGTAGAATATAAGACTATAACAAGCCACTTTGGACAGGTCATAGAACTTTAAGGAGAATTATGGCTCAAATATAAATAAACTTGATTGGATTCTAATATTATGGGAGAAACCATGAGTAATTGTGCAGTTTCTGCCATTTCCACATTTCTGCAGCCCTCCTTCCTAGTCAGCAACAAATGTTTCTGTCTGAGCATGTGCAACAATGCAAAAGTGTCCAGGACACTCTCTGGTAGGAGGGCAGAAGAAAAGGCACAAACCCACACAGTGAAAAAGACAATGGTGCTCATTTATAGGGAGGCACTGCGTTAGAATTTGGAGTTTAAGTTACACTAACCAATTCAATAACGGATAGCACACCCTTAACTCCTTCGTGGCGTGGGATGCGTGGGTATCGCTAAAGACACTCGCACAGCCGGAGCAACATATTTAATATAGCGGTTGCACCATTAAATCCTGGTGAATTTCCATAAAATGCTGCTGTGTGGTGAATGATACAGCTATCTTTAAGTTATTAATTATGGAATCTATTTAATTTATATTTTAACTTTGTTCTCCTTAAAGAGAAAAAAAATCTGAAGGATAAATTCAATAAAGCAATGAATTAGATTGTGAATATTACGTCTCTGGGAACCACATTCACCAATAATTCAATAATTTAACTGACATAAAAACTAATCCTCCAGACTGGGACAGACTGAATGAATTCAGGACTGAAATATATCCTTAATTTGACAATCTTTTAGATGGATATATCCAAAATACTATGCTTTGGAATGACACACACATTGGACCATTTAGTAGATGGTGAGTCAATATCTAGATAGAACATGGGAGATGTTAATGAAATAATTTGGGGAGTGTCGGGATACTGAAAGGAACAATTAACCTACAATATGAGCAAGCTTAAAAACATCTACATTTGTGGCATGGCTCTAGCAAAGGCAAAGAATAAAGAGAGATGACCAATGGGCAGTGGAAGCCTTCTCCATAAAAATAAAAGACACCAAGAGTTGGGAGACACAGATGCAAGTTTTCATTCAAAAATAAATTTGTACTAACACCACCAATAAATCAGTCTTAACCTTTCAGAATGACCATCTTTAATTAATAGGACAGTTGTATACAAAATACCCCATGGATCTCTAGGACCATTAAATGTGAGAATGTAAAGCACAAAGTAATTGGAGATCACGTTGTATCTATAATGAAGTCAAGAGAAGGAGTTTAAAAATAGAGCAAACCACTGATCCCTTCCCTTAATCCTCCAATTCCTGTATTCTGAACTTCCTGTTTTTTCATCCTTTTACTATTTTGTAGATTGAGATGGTCACATCTTTGTATAGAAATTGATTTTACAGATAACAGATGCTTTAAAAAAAAAAAGCTAATTCATCTTGAGTTATAAAAATGCATCTCTACCCCCAAAACTAAAATTTAAACCTAAGCTAATGGACCCCCAAAACCTAGATCTTACTTACTAGTTAAAAATGGTGCCATCCTAAATATGCTTAAGATTACTGCCCCTCCTCTAGCTCAGTGATCTCAGACATGCTCAGTATGATTCACCCAGAGAGAGATACTTTGTAGCTCATTGGAGTAAAACTGAAAGTGAAAGTAACTAAATGTCTTTCTGTGAATGATTTTATTGATGGAGTACTGTATCTCTTATTGTTTTAGTTGGCAGTTTTTATGTTTAGGGAGAGAATTTAGGATTTATTTGGCTGGAATTAAAATCCGATTTGCCTTATCAACACATACAGTCAAGGAAAGTGAAACCATTTCTACAGCACGGGATATCTTTTATGTTGAACTGTCTAAATAACATTGTACAATATGATTCCAAAGCTTATCAATAAAATGTCACTGGAAATGAGTTATCCTGTCCCTCTGAAGACCTCAAGGCAGGACATACGATGCTTATGAAATCATATCTGGCAACCAAAAGTGGAGATATACACCTAAAACTCCATTAAGGGTATATTATTGTGAGGCCCACTGGCAGGTGACACAATGCCCTAACCAATTATAAGCCTTCTGGCTGTGTTCAGCTTTCTCTTGGGTGGCAGAGATCATGTTTGTAAAGCCGAATGTTCCTTTCTCCTCTGCTCGCTGTTTTGCTGATGGTGTCATCCCACGCGGCTCAAATTTTGCCCAGCAGAACTTCAACCATAAGGATGGAGACTCCTATTACATCTACAGGCAACATTCTATCTAGAACCCCTAGAAGCATTTGGAAGGTAAACTGGGGTTTCTATATGAAGAAACTAATCCTCATGGGGCTCTTCTCGATTCAGTAAGAGAACATCCAACAATTGGACTATAGCAAAGCCAAGTGTAAGTAGAGATGAAATATACAGATATCCCTCCGTGTCTCGATCAGCTGCAGGTGAGGTTATATTTAGAGGTTTAATAAAATAGACATTTTATAATCTCCAAATCACAGTCTAGACAATTCCATTTAAGGATCTGTGCAAATCGAGAGCTAAAGAATGATCAGATTAGGAAATTGTTGCAGAAATAGGTACCTTAGTAGTGTGGATAGGAACAAGCTTCTAAAACTATAATTCCCATGAGGTTAACTTGAGGTAAATGGCCTATTATTCTGGTCTATCATAGGGGCTTTCCTGCAAAGCATTTAAGTTTTATCATGCCGCTCCCTGCCTGGTTGCTCCCCCAACCATCATTGAGCTACTGCATCGGCCTCTTGATTGCTCGCTTGAAGACACGTGGTCTAGTTGTGTCCAATGATTTCTGAACATTTGATCATCCATGATCTGGCAATATATTTAAGCCAAGAGGATTTGAAAGTTCTGTTTGGTGAAAACTCTGGAACGGACAAAGAGCTTGCAGCCAAGTGTCAGGGTGGTGAAGCAATAGGGGTGCCACGGATCTCTACCCACAACAACCTTCAAAGTGCCATGCCTTGTGGCCTTGAGCAAGAATTAAAAGGTTCATGCAATCCTTCCCACAATCCTCAGCCATGCAACATAACCAATTCCCAGATGTGTCCTACCTTCCATCCCTGAAAGACCTCATCCCCAGAGACAGAAACAGTAGAGATGGCCTTGGCTCTCTTCTACAATGGTGGCTCGTAGACTCTCTGTCACTCGTGTTACCTCCTATTCGGCCTTGTGATAATAAAGACATTGTGGGCACCTTACACTTTGATCCAAAGCTCTTCCCAAACAAGTTCCACCTTTCAGTCTGTCTCATTTTGTACATTGTGTTCGCTCAACACAAGCTATGATATTAATTATGCATCTGGATTCCGGCTCTGACAAAGCGCCCATTGTTGGACCATTGTGCTTCTACGTGAACTGGTTTCTGACCTCCCCGTCTTCTCTCGTGTTGTTACAAGGCTACTGATATTTTCTGCATGGACATCACTAATCAGGACAATGAAGGGGACAGTTTATTGTCTCATTCAGATGTTTTGGTTTCCTGCCCTTTACAAGTTAAAATAGAATAATTAAATGTGTAAATGTCTTAAAAAAACCAACATATTAATGTGATCAGTAATAGACACACTGAGAAGGAACTGTAAACCCCAGTAAATCGCAATCAGAGACGGCCTGGTCACTATAGGAAGCAATAGATTGCAATCTGACAATTAGACAGTAATATGACTTCACCGTGGTACGGAAGGCAAAGGATTCTGGGTAAAGGGCTGTCACACACCTCAGTCTAAAATGACTATTATAGGCAATATGGAAACATTGGTATTTCACTACAGGGAAATAAAAACAAAGCTTTGAAACTGGTTGTAATAGATAAAAATGATTAAAATGAACAGTTATACCTCATATATATTGCTGAATAGGAGCTACAATTATGTAATGTGCAATTAAACATTGTGTTGTGTTGTGTTCATTTACCTGAGCAGTGAAGATAAAAGATCAAAAGACAAAGAGCAGCGACTGCCCCATTGAGTTTATCATTCCTGACCCTTAGAAGAGGCGGGTTTTGTGCAAATCTGGGCCTCCAATCCCACTATACCTATAACACCATGGTACATTCCTGGGCCTCCAATCCCACTATACCTATAACACCATGGTACATTCCTGGTCCTCCAATCCCAACGTACCTATAACACTATGCTACATTCCTGGGCCTCCAATCCCACTATACCTATAACACCATGGTACATTCCTGGTCCTCCAATCCCAACGTACCTATAACACTATGCTACATTCCTGGGCCTCCAATCCCACTATACCTATAACACTATGCTACATTCCTGGGCCTCCAATCCCACTATACCTATAACACCATGGTACATTCCTGGTCCTCCAATCCCACCGTACCTATAACAGCATGGTACATTCCTGGTCCTACAATCCCACCGTACCTATAACACCATGGTACATTCCTGGTCCTCCAATCCCACGTACCTAAACACCATGGTACATTCCTGGTCCTCCATCCACCGTACCCCCTATAAACACCATGGTACATTCCTGGTCCTCCAATCCCACCGTACCTAACACCATGGTACATTCTGGTCCTACCAATCAACCTACCTATAACACCATGGTACATTCCTGGTCTCCAAATCCCACCGTACCATATAACACCATGGTACATTCCTGGTCCTCCAATCCCACCGTACCTATAACACCATGGTACATTCCTGGTCCTACAATCCCACCGTACCTATAACACCATGGTACATTCCTGGTCCTCCAATCCCACCGTACCTATAACACCATGGTACATTCTGGTCCTCCAATCCCACCGTACCTATAACACCATGGTACATCCTGGTTACAATCCCACCGTACCTATAACACCCATGGTACATTCCTGGTCCTACAATCCCACCGTACCTATAACACCATGGTACATTCCTGGTCCTCCAATCCCACCGTACCTATAACACCATGGTACATTCCTGGTCCTACAACCCACCGTACCTATAACACCATGGTACATTCCTGGTCCTACAATCCCACCGTACCTATAACACCATGGTACATTCCTGGTCCTCCAATCCCACCGTACCTATAACACCATGGTACATTCCTGGTCCTACAATCCCACCGTACCTATAACACCATGGTACATTCCTGGGCCTCCAATCCCACCGTACCTATAACACCATGGTACATTCCTGGTCCTCCAATCCCACCGTACCTATAACACCATGGTACATTCCTGGGCCTCCAATCCCACCGTACCTATAACAGCATGGTACATTCCTGGGCCTCCAATCCCACCATACCTATAACACCATGGTACATTCCTGGGCCTCTAATCCCACTGTACCTATAACACCATGGTACATTCCTGGTCCTCCAATCCCACCATACCATAACACCATGGTACATTCCTGGGCCTCCAATCCCACTATACCTATAACACCATGGTACATTCCTGGTCCTCCAATCCCACCATACCTATAACACCATGGTACATTCCTGGGCCTCCATCCCACTATACCTATAACACATGTACATTCTGGGGCTTCCAACCCACCATACCTATAACACATGGTACATTCCTGGGCCTCCAATCCCACTATACCTATAACACCATGGTACATTCCTGGTCCTCCAATCCATAATACCTATAAACACCATGGTACATTCCTGGTCCTCCAATCACACTTACCTATAACAACCATGGTACATTCCTGGTCCTCCAATCCCACCATACCTATAACACCATGGTACATTCCTGGTCCTCCAATCCAATCATACCTATAACACCATGGTACATTTCTGGGCCTCCAATCCCACTATACCTATAACACCATGGTACATTCCTGGTCCTCCAATCCCACCATACTATAACACCATGGTACATTCCTGGGCCTCCAATCCCACCATACCTATAAAACCATGGTACATTCCTGGGCCTCTAATCCCACTGTACCTAAACAACCATGGTACATTCCTGAGCCTCTAATCCCATGTACCTATAACACCATGGTACATTCCTGGGCCTCCAATCCCACCATAACTATAACACCATGGTACATTCCTGGGCCTCCAATCCCACTATACCTATAACACCATGGTACATTCTGGTCCTCCAATCCCACTATACCTATACACCATGGTACATTCCTGGGCCTCCAATCCCATCATACCTATAACACCATGGTACATTCCTGGTCCTCCAATCCCACTATACCTATAACACCATGGTACATTCCTGGTCCTCCAATCCCACCGTACCTATAACACCATGGTACATTCCTGGGCCTCCAACCCACTATACCTATAACACCATGGTACATTCCTGGGCCTCCAATCCCACTATACCTATAACACCATGGTACATTCCTGGTCCTCCAATCCCCCGACCTATAACACCATGGTACATTCCTGGGCTCCAATCCCACTATACCTAAACACCATGGTACATTCCTGGTCCTCCAATCCCATATACCTATAACACCATGGTACATTCCTGGGCCTCCAATCCCATGTACCTTAACACCATTGACATTCCTGGGCCTCCATCCCACCATACCTAAACACCATGGTACATTCCTGGGCCTCCAATCCCACTATACCTATAACACCATGGTACATTCCGGTCCTCCAATCCATCATATCTAACACCATGGTACATTCTGGGCTCCCAACCCACTGTACCTATAACACCATTGTACATTCTGGGCTCCAATCCCACCATACCTAAAACACCCATGGTACTTCCTGGGCCTCCAATCCCACTATACCTATAAAACCCATGGTACATCCTGTCCTCCAATCCCATCATACCTAAACACCATTGTACATTCCTGGGCCTCCAATCCACCATACCTTTAAACACCATGGTAGGTACCTTCCTGGGCCTCCAATCCCACCATACCTATAAAACCATGGTACATTCTGGCCTCCAATCCCATCATACCTATAACAGCCATAGTACATTCCTGGCCTCCAATCCCACCGTACCTATAACACCATGGGACATTCTGGGCCTCCAATCCCACCATACCTATAAACACATGGTACATTCCTGGGCCTCAATCCCATCATAACTATAACACCATGGTACATTCCTGGGCCTCCAATCCCACCGTACCATAACACCATGGTACATTCGGGGCTCAATCCCACCGTACTATAACACCATGGTACATTCCTGGGCCTCCAATCCCACCATACCATAAACGCATGGTACATTCCTGGGCCTCCAATCCCATCATAATATAACACCATGGTCATTCCTGGGCCTCCAATCCCACCGTACCTATAACACCATGGTACTTCCGGGGCCTCAAATCCCCATACCTATAAACCATGGTATTCCTGGTCCTCCAATCCCACTATACCTATAACACCATGGTACATTCCTGGGCCTCCAATCCCACCATACCTATAACACCATGGTACATTCCGGGCCTCCAATCATACTAAACCTAGAACACCATGGTACATCCTGGTCCTCCAATCCCACTATACCTATAACACCATGGTACATTCCTGGTCCTCCAAACCCACTATACCTACAACACCATGGTAATTCCTGGGCCTCCAACCCACCTACCTATAACACCATGGTACATTCCTGGGCCTCCAATCCCACCGTACCTATAAAACCATGGTACATTCCTGGGCCTCCAATCCCACCATACCTATAACACCATGGTACATTCCTGGGCCTCCAATCCCACCGTACCTATAACACCATGGTACATTCCTGGGCCTCCAATCCCACCATACCTATAACACCATGGTACATTCCTGGGCCTCCAATCCCACTATACCTATAACACCATGGTACATTCCTGGGCCTCCAATCCCACCACACCTAAAACACCATGGTACATTCCTGGGCCTCCAATCCCATCATACCTATAACACCATGGTACATTCCTGGGCCTCCAATCCCACCGTACCTATAACACCATGGTACATTCCTGGGCCTCCAATCCCCACCGTACCTATAACACCATGGTACATTCCTGGGCCTCCAATCCCACTATACCTATAGCACCATGGTACATTCCTGGGCCTACAATCCCACTATACCTATAACACCATGGTACATTCCTGGTCCTCCAATCCCACTATACCTATAAACCATAGTAATTCCTGGTCCTCCAATCCCACCATAACTATAACACCATGGTACATTCTGGGCCTCCATCACACTATACCTAAACACCATGGTACATTCCTGGTCCTCCAATCGCACCATACTATACATCATGGTACATTCCTGGTCCTCCAATCCCACTATACCTAAACACCATAGTACATCTGGTCCTCCATTGCCCACACATAGCTATAACATCATGGTACATTCCTGGTCCTCCAATCCCACTATACCTATAAACACCATGGTACATTCCTGGTCCTCCAATCCCACTATACACTAAACACCATAGTACATTCCTGGTCCTCCAATCACCATAGCTATAACATCATGGTACATTCCTGGTCCTCCAATCCCACTATACCTATAACACCATGGTACATTCCTGGGCCTCCATCCCACCATAGCTATAACACCATGGTACATTCTTGGGCCTCCAATCCCACTATAACTATAAACACCATGGTACATTCCTGGGCCTCCAATCCCACCATAGCTATAACATCAGGTACATTCCTGGTCCTCCAATCCCACTATACCTATAACACCATGGTACATTCCTGGTCCTCCAATCCCACCATAGCTATAAAACATGGTACATTCCTGGGCCTCCAATCCCACTATACCTATAACACCATGGTAAATTCCTGGGCCTCCAATCCCACCATAGCTATAACATCATGGTACATTCCTGGTCCTCCAATCCCCACCATACCTATAACACCATGGTACATTCCTGGTCCTCCAATCCCATCATATATAACACCATGGTACATTCCTGGGCCTCCAATCCCACTGTACCTATAACACCATTGTACATTCCTGGGCCTCCAATCCCACCATACCTAAAACACCATGGTACATTCCTGGTCCTCCAATCCCACTATACCTATAACACCATGGTACATTCCTGGTCCTCCAATCCCATCATACCTATAACACCATTTGTACATTCCTGGGCCTCCAATCCCACCATACCTTAACACCTGGTACATTCCTGGGCCTCCAATCCACCAACCTATAACACCATGGTACATTCCTGGGCCTCCAATCCCATCATACCTATAACAGCATAGTACATTCCTGGGCCTCCAATCCCACCGTACCTATAACACCATGGTACATTCCTGGGCCTCCAATCCCACCATACCTATAACATCATGGTACATTCCTGGGCTCCAATCCCATCATAACTAAAACACCATGGTACATTCCTGGGCCTCCAATCCCACCTACCTATAACACATGGTACATTCCGGGCCTCAATCCACCGTACCTATAACACCATGGTACATTCCTGGGCCTCCAATCCCACCAACCTATAACAGCAGGACATTCTGGGCTCCAATCCATATAACTATAACACCATGGTACATTCCTGGGCCTCCAATCCCACCGTACCTATAAAACACCATGGTACATTCCGGGCCTCAAATCCCACCATACATAACACCATGGTACATTCTGGTCCTCAATCCCACTACCTATAACACCATGGTACATTCTGGGCTCCAATCCCCATACTATAAACCATGGTACATTCCGGGCCTCCAATCATACATACCAAACACCATGGTACTTCCTGGTCCTCCAATCCACTATACCATAACACCATGGTACATTCCTGGTCCTCCAAACCCACTATACCTATAACAACATGGTACAATTCCTGGGCCTCCAATCCCACCGTACCTATAACCATGGTACATTCCTGGGCCTCCAATCCCACCTACCTATAAACACCATGGTACATTCCTGGGCCTCAATCCCACCATACCTATAACACCAGGTACATTCCTGGGCCTCCAATCCCCACCGTACCTAAAACACCATGGTACATTCCTGGGCCTCCAATCCCATCATACCTATAACACCATGGTACATTCCTGGGCTCCAATCCACCGTAACCTATAAACACCATGGTACATTCCTGGGGCCTCCAATCCCACCAACCTAAAACACCATGGTACATTTCGGGCCTCCAATCCATCATACCTATAACACCATGGTACATTCCTGGGCCTCCAATCCCACCGTACCTATAACCCATGGTACATTCCTGGCCTCCAATCCCACCAGTAACCTATAACACCATGGTACATTCCTGGGCCTCCAATCCCAAACTATACCTTAGCAACCATGGTACATTCCTGGGCCTACAATCCCACTATACCTATAACACCATCGGTACATTCCTGGTCTCCAATCCCACACCTATAACACCATAGTACATTCTGGCCTCCATTCCACCATAACTATAACACCATGGTATCCTGGGCCTCCAATGCCACATACCTATAACACATGGTACATTCCTGGCTCCAATCCACCATAGCTAAACTCATGGTACATTCTGGTCTCCAATCCCACTATACCTATAAAACCATAGTACATTCTGGTCCTCCCAATTGCACCCAGCTATACACAGGTCATCGCCTCAACCCACTAACCTAACACCATGGTACATTCCTGGTCCTCCAATCCCACTATACCTATAACACCATGTACATTCCTGGTCTCCAATCGCACATAAGCTATAACATCATGGTACATTCCTGGTCTCCAATCCCACTATACCTATAACACCATGGTACATTCCTGGGCCTCCAATCCCCACCTAGCTATAACACCCTGGTACATTCTGGGCCTCCAATCCCACTATACCTATAACACCCAGGTACATTCCTGGGCCTCCAATCCCACCATAGCTATAACATCATGGTACATTCCTGGTCCTCCAATCCCATATACCTATAAAACCCATGGTACATCGGTCCTCCAATCCCACCTAGCTATAAACATCATGGTACATTCTGGGCCTCATCACTATACCTATAACACCATGGTACATTCCTGGGCCTCCAATCCCACCATAGCTATAACACATCATGGTACATTCCGGTCCTCCAATCCCACCATACCTATAACACATGGTACATTCCTGGTCCTCCAATCTACTACCATATAAACACATGTAATTCTGGTCCTCCAATCCCACTTACTATAAACACCATGGTACATTCCTGGGCCTCCAATCCCATCATACCTATAACACCATGGTACATTCTGGTCCTCCAATCCCACTATACCTATAACACCTGGTACATTCCTGGCCTCAATCCCCATCATACCTAAACACCATGGTACATTCCTGGTCTCAATCCCACTATACCTATAACACCATGGTACAGTTCCTGGGCCTCCCATCCATCATACCTATAACACCATGGTACATTCCTGGTCCTCCAATCCCACTATACCTATAACACCATGGTACATTCCTGGTCCTCTAATCCCACTGTACCTATAACACCATGGTACATTCCTGGGCCTCCAATCCCACCGTACCTATAACACCATGGTACATTCCTGGCCTCCAATCCCACTATACCTATAACACCATGGTACATTCCTGGGCCTCCAATCCCACATACCTATATAACACCATGGTACATCACTGGGCCTCCAATCCCACCGTACCTATAACAATGGTACATTCCTGGTCCTCCAATCCCACCATACCATACACCATGGTACATTCCTGGGCCTCCAATCCCATCATACCTATAACACCATGGTAAATTCTGGTCCTCCACTCCATCATACCTATAACACCATGGTACATTCCTGGGCTCCCTCCAATCCACATACTTATACACACCATGGTACATTCCTGGTCCTCCAATCCCACTATACCTATAACACCATGGTACATTCTGGTCCCATCCCACCATACTATCACACATGGTACATTCCTGGGCCTCCAATCCCATCATACCTATAACACCATGGTACATTCCTGGTCCTCCAATCCCATCATACCTATACCACCATGGTAGATTCCTGGGCCTCCAATCCCATCATACCTATAACACCATAGTACATTCCTGGTCCTCCAATCCCATCATACCTTAAACACCATGGTAGATCCTGGGCCTCCAATCCCATCCCATCATTATTAAACACCATGGTAACATTCCTGGTCTCCAATCCCACTATACCTATAACACCATGGTACATTCCTGGTCCTCCAATCCCATCATACCTATAACACCATGGTACATTCCTGGGCCTCCAATCCCATCATACCTATAACACCATGGTACATTCCTGGTCCTCCAATCCCATCATACCTATAACACCATGGTAGATTCTGGGCCTCCAATCCCCATCATACCTATAACACCATGGTAGATTCCTGGGCCTCCAATCCCATCATACCTATAACATCATGTACATTCTGTGCCTCCAATCATACCTATAACACCATGGTAGATTCTGGGCCTCCAATCCCATCATACCTATAACACCATGGTACATTCCTGGTCCTCCAATCCCACTATACCTATAACACCATGGTACATTCCTGGTCCTCAAATCCCACCATACCTAT
Organism: Hymenochirus boettgeri; assembly: GCA_019447015.1. Taxonomy (NCBI): domain Eukaryota; kingdom Metazoa; phylum Chordata; class Amphibia; order Anura; family Pipidae; genus Hymenochirus; species Hymenochirus boettgeri. The sequence goes on from CM033470.1 coordinate 1,841,140, forward strand.
AACACCATGGAACATTCCTGGGCCTCCAATCCCATCATACCTAAACACCATGGTACATTCCTGGTCCTCCAATCCCATCATACCTATAACACCATGGTACATTCCTGGGCCTCCAATCCCATCGTACCTATAACACCATGGTACATTCCTGGGCCTCTAATCCCACTATACTTATAACACCATGGTACATTCCTGGGCCTCCAATCCCACCAAACCTATAAACACCATGGTACATTCCTGGGCCTCTCCAATCCCACTATACTTATAACACATGGTACATTCCTGGTCCTCAATCCCATCATACCTATAACACCATGGTACATTCCTGGTCCTCCAATCCCATCTACTATAACACCATGGTAGATTCCTGGGCCTCCAATCCCATCATACATAAACACCATGGTACATTCCTGGTCCTCCAATCCCATCATACCTATAACACCATGGTAGATTCCTGGGCCTCCAATCCCACTATACTTATAACACCATGGTACATTCCTGGTCCTCCAATCCCACATACCTAGAACACCATGGTACATTCCTGGTCCTCCATTGATCATCATACCTATAACACCATGGTACATTCTGGTCCTCCAACAATCATACCTATAACACCATGGTAGATTCCTGGGCCTCCCATCCCATCATAACTATAACACCATGGTAGATTCCTGGCCCAATCCCATCAACCTATAAACACCATGGTACATTCCTGGTCCTCCAATCCCATCATACCTATACCACCATGGTAGATTCTGGGCCTCCAATCCCATATACTATAACACAATGGTTAATCCTGGTCCTCCAATCCCACTATACCTATAACACCATGGTACATTCCTGGTCCTCCAATCCCACCATACCTATAACACCATGGTACATTCCTGGGCTCCAATCCCATCATACCTATAACACCATGGTACATTCCTGGTCCTCCAATCCCATCATACCTATAACACCATGGTACATTCCTGGGCCTCCCAATCCCATCGTACCTATAACACCATGGTACATTCCTGGGCCTCTAATCCCACTATACTTATAACAATATGGGACATTCCTGGGCCTCCAATCCCACCATACCTATAACACCATGGTACATTCCTGGGCCTCCAATCCCACTATACTTATAACACCATGGTACATTCCTGGGCCTCCAATCCCACTATACCTATAACACCATGGTACATTCCTGGTCCTCCAATCCCACCATACCTATAACCCATGGTACATTCCTGGTCCTCCAATCCCACCTATACCTATAACACCATGGTACATTCCTGGGCCTCCAATCCCACTATACCTATAACACCATGGTACATTCCTGGGCCTCCAATCCCATCAACCTAAACACATGGACATTCTTGCTCCAATCCCACTATACTATAAACACCATGGTACATTCCTGGGCCTCCAATCCCATCATACTTATAACACCATGGTAATTCCTGGGCCTCCAATCCCATCATACCTATAAACACCATGGTAGATTCCTGGTCCTCCAATCCCACCATACCTATAACACCATGGTAGATTCCTGGGCCTCCAATCCCACTATACCTATAACACCATGGTACATTCCTGGGCCTCCAATCCCATCATACCTATAACACCATGGTACATTCCTGGTCCTCCAATCCCACTGTACCTATAACACCATGGTACTTCCTGGTCCTCAATCCCACATACCTATAACACCATGGTACATTCCTGGTCCTCTAATCCCACTATACCTATAACACCATGGTACATTCCTGGGCCTCCAATCCCACCATACCTATAACACCATGGTACATTCCTGGGCCTCCAATCCCACTATACCTATAACACCATGGTACATTCCTGGGCCTCCAATCCCACTATACCTATAACACCATGGTACATTCCTGGTCCTACAATCCCACCATACCTATAACACCATGGTACATTCCTGGTCCACCATCCCACCATACCTATAACACCATGGTACATTCCTGGTCCTACAATCCCACCAACCTATAAACCATGGTACATTCCTGGGCCTACAATCCCACCATACCTATAACACCATGGTACATTCTCTGGGCCTCCAATCCCACTATACCTATAACACCATGGTACATTCCTGGGCCTCCAATCCCACCATACCTATAACACCATGGTACATTCCTGGTCCTCCAATCCCACTTTACCTATAACACCATGGTACATTCCTGGGCCTCCAATCCCACTATACCAATAACACCATGGTACATTCCTGGGCCTCCAATCCCACTAACCTATAACACCATGGTACATTCCTGGGCCTCCAATCCTCATACCTATAACACCATGGTACATTCCTGGTCCTCCAATCCCACTATACCTATAACACCATGGTACATTCCTGGTCCTCCAATCCCACTATACCTATAACACCAATGGTACATTCCTGGGCCTCCAATCCATCATACCTAAACACCATGGTAATTCCTGGTCCTCAATCCCACCATACCTATAACACCTGGTACATTCCTGGTCCTCAATCCACCATACCTATAACACCATGGTACATTCCTGGGCCTCCAATCCCACTGTACCTATAACACCATGGTACATTCCTGGGCCTCCAATCCCACTCATACCTATAACACCATGGTACATTCCTGGGCCTCCAATCCCATCATACCTATAACACCATGGTACATTCCTGGGTCCTCCAATCCCATCATACCTATAAACACCATGGTACATTCCTGGTCCTCCAATCCCACTATACCTATAACACCATGGTACATTCCTGGGCCTCCAATCCCACTTACCTAAACACCATGGTACATTCCTGGGCCTCCAATCCCACTTACCTATAACACCATGGTACATTCTGGGCTCCCACTCCCACTATACTATAACACCATGGTACATTCCGGGGCCTCAAATCCCACCATACCTATAAACACCATGGTACATTCCTGGCCTCCAATCCCACCGTACCTATAACACCATGGTACATTCTGGGCCTCCAATCCCACCGTACCTATAACACCATGGTACATTCCTGGGCCTCCAATCCCACTATACTATAACACCATGGTACATTCCTGGGCTCCCAATCCATCATACCTATAACACCCATGGTACATTCCTGGGCCTCCAATCCAATCATACCATAACACCATGGTACATTCCTGGGCCTCCAATCCCATCATACCTAAACCATGGTACATTCTGGGCCTCCAATCCCCATCATACCTATAACACCATGGTACATTCCTGGGCCTCCAATCCCATCATACCTATAACACCATGGTACATTCCTGGGCCTCCAATCCCACCGTACCTATAACACCATGGTACATTCCTGGGCCTCCAATCCCACTATACCTATAACACCATGGTACATTCTTGGGCCTCCAATCCCACCATAGCTATAACATCATGTTACGATTCATCCACACTATCCAATCAAGTTATGACACACTTGTTACAAGTCTAAGGTAAGGTACAAATTGAATAAAAGTATGGTGTCTAGACACTGGAGACGAGGATACCATATACCACTTATAACAGATATAACATGTACCATTTCTTTGCCTTAATCAAGATTGACTTGCATTGAGCCACACTATTTAGCTCAATGATAATTGTAAAGGATTAATTCCTGTCGGTGTAAGGTATCAGTGAAACACGTCCAGCCAGTTCTCATGTAGCCAGATTTAATGCTTGGCCCATGTAAAGTAAAGTTTTGATGTTAAGTTTTGACATTTTGAATATGGAGTGCATCCCTGTGGTCTGAACCGAGCAGGACTTTTACTTATGTGGTATTGGACTAGGTGGCAGGGCTGTACTGAATAAGAATGAAGTGCACACCAAGGGCAAGATCCCTAATGGCATTCCTTCAACCCAACATGGCTTATTGCCTGTGCACAAACAGGGACACTCGGGCATTGTCATTAATTGAATTTTAAAAAAGGTTTCAAAGAAAAAGCAAAATTAAAAAGGGAATAGCTTGTCGAAAATTCTACATGGCAAACGTAATCAGTATAAAGTACGAGGCACTTTCCTTTGTTGGCGTTACCCTATAAATGATCCTACTATTATATGATACTGAGTTCTGTATTATAAGCACGGGGATTTATTACATGTTCGACCAGCTATAGGGCTGTAATTACGCACAGTGACCATCCCTTGTGTTATAATTAGATGGCTCTACTGCAAAGAAAGGGTCTCGGATTCATTCACCTCTTCTATACGTAATTGATAGTTTAAATTTCTATATGAAGGTGTATTACACTCGCCCCATGCTTAACGCAGCATTCAATTACTGGGGCCAACCTGTTAATTTTATGGAAGGAAAATGAACCTTTATTTTCTGCAGTTACGGAAGATGAAGGACAATAAAGGGACCACTCCTTCCCTTCTCACATTTCCAGTTTATTTAGTGGAAGGTTAATAGATTTATCGCTATGATCTGCGTGCTATTTTACACATTTAAAGGAGACTAGTACTAATGCAAACATATTTCCTTTCATGCACGTTTCATGTTTTAATCATAGTTCAGCCTCTGCCCCTTTCTGCCATGAGTATTCCGTCAATCCCTGATGACATCATAAGTTTAGGCAGAGGAACAATCATGTGCTCCAACACAAACATCACATGATGAATCTACCCCCCCCATACTTCATGATAAGCATCATCGTAATTACAAATATACTGTCATTGTGACTTTCTTGCCAATATAAAGGATTGATTGACAGGTTTCTCTATGGATAATATTCCGTATACAGTGGGGAAAAGTCTCCATCATTAACCAGCCAGCATCAGTCCATCAAGTCCAGTCATTGATTAGACAAGTCTACGCTACTCTCCGGATCTGATGAAGAGAAACCTGTGCCAGAAGATGAGGCCTCCTTTGATGTTTTGTGCATGTTGACTGTGGCAGGGGAAGAGTGTTGGACACAAACGATACTTATGTACTAAGCTGTTTCTCAACTCTGCAGGCTACAAAAATCCCCACTGCGTTAAGTAGGGATCCAGAAATACTTCTCAAGTACATTAGCCCATTATGTTCACTCTTTTCATATTAGGGCTTTAATTCTAATGAAACATTCTCAGCGTTGTGTTTATGCAGAAATACCGGGAAGAGAACATTTCACCATTCGTTTTTCTTTGAACTGTACATCGCAGGCCTCCTGCTTCTAAGATGCGCTCAAAGCCAAAGACCTACAGTCAAGACCCCAACCGAGAAAAATATAGATGCTGAAAGTTAAACGAATGGAGGAGACTGGCAAAAAAATATCAAGGTCAAAGAAAAGGAATCAATATCCATATAAATGTTATTCCTTTATCCTTTCAATTTGATGGCGAGGATGACTACCAAGAAAACAAATGGACGCCCAAGAAAAACGGAGGTCTCCAAACACAGACATTGTGCATGCACAGGGGTAATGATCTGGTCTGAAGTTCTCAGGTCCACATTTAGATATGAAAAAGTAAATAGACAGGTGGAAAGTGTTTTAAGATGCAGCCACAGTGTTATCTTTCATTACACTCCAACCCTAATGGGAAATATCTTCAATAGTAGTGAATAGAGAAAGGTTAACGTTGCAATGTTTGCCTTCATGGACTCTTGGGTGGAACCACAATACAGAGGAATCAGATGCACCAAGACACTTTAATTGGACCCTCAGTACAATGGTACAATGGCAGCTCTTGGTGCCTAGTAATCAAGGGTTTAAACAAAATGCCAACCACCAATCAAGAGCCAGGTTAAAAACAGTTTTTAATGTAATTTACCTACAACAATAATTTAGGACGCGACTGGTTAAAATAACGTATCACATCCTCACCAGCATGGTGGGCTTCACCCTAAGTGTCCAGATGTTTAGATCTTCTAAATCTGCCCCATAGCAACATTTTACGAACCTGAGAGGAAACATCTAAATGCAGAGAAATGTTTAGTCCTGTGTAGTCTACGGAATGTTCCCAATATTTATTTTTCAGAGTTGGTTTTATTTTTCATTTCTATTCATATGGGAGGGCAACGAAATGAAGGTCCTTTAATTTCGCCCTTTAGGGCTTTATACTTCTTACTGTTAAGCTATCGGTCACCCACATTCAAAGCTGCTACCTCCATTGGCAGATCTACAAGTCCTATAAAAGGAACAGAGTGGAGGTAACAATCTGTTTTAATGTGCATTGTAATGTTACATAGGAATAAACTTCCAAAATTCTATAACCCTAAATGGTCAGAGAGAATAGAGCTGATATTACTAAACCATATGTATAAAGAATGCCAGCAATGACCTCATCGGCAGCTGTCTACTGGGCACTGCTATAGCTTTACATCATCGATGGAATCGTGGCTAAACTATGGGAGGCGGGACTTCCTGTCCGGTTCAGGACGTACAGTTCTAGATAGGGAAAGTTCCTGCATCGGGAATACTCCTGCCAAGGTCATTGTGGTTATAAGAAAGGATCAAACCATTAAGCTGCTCTTGGCTCTATCTGGATATAAACAGAAGAATTAGGAAAACGATTGCTAACCAAGAACAATATGTAACCGTTCACCCAAGGGGAGTTTTCCTGGTAAAGTTAAATAGATATCGCTTTAAAGTCTGGTGTTAATTAGAGAAAACTCTCGACAAGCTTCTTCACCACCTTTCCAAGTAATTTCACCCTAAAGTAACTTCTTCTCCATCTATCGCTGGTGCTTCACCTTCGATATATATTTTCTATCTTTCTTGGATACATTTCTCGATCTGGTTTATTTCACAACTCAAAAATATACGGGTTCCTTATGACTTTCTCTACCTTCTCATTCATTCCCTTCTCTCTTCACTCCATCCCTTCCCAACAACGCTACTCTATGTCTCCTTTCACATGTCCCTTGGCTCTTTGCATCTTTATCATATTCTGCTTCACACACCCATTCACAAACTTCTGGGGGGGATGCTAGACAGCTGCTGTGTTTATCAGCCCAATCTTTGTGCCAAGCTGAATGCTTACTAACCGTATTCCTTTATAACCCAATAATAAGTCACCCGCCTACCGCCAGTTTACCAACAACCTTCCATTTTGCTCAACCATGATCAAAACCAAACTGGACACCAATTTACTTTATCTGTACTGTACTCATTGAGTTGAGATCCTACATCATTCCATGTCAAGAGATTTATAAAGTTTATTGTGTAGACCTTAAAAACCCCAAAAAATGACCCCAATTAAAAAAAAAAACTCACCTCTCCTCTATCCACCAATAACGTTAATCGCCCAATCAGGACTGTTTTGTTCTACATAATTCTAACGTAGTCATGGCCACTGTATCCCTAGTAGAGCCTCCCACCCCTCAAAATAAAATTATAATGGTTATGATAATATCTAACTTTGTTTAGGTTTGGACACCAGCCATACTGTTACTCAACCGCACAAGTGCTGTTTCAGTAAAGTCCTGTATAAATTTTGTACGCACTTGGCAGTCTGTTTGCAGACCTGACAACTCTCAATATTTGCACAGCTCGGGTTATTTCCATATAAGTCCTATCAATTCGTATATAGTGAATCTGATACATATACGGTAAATGGAAAGACCTCCAGCTACTCATTGGAGTAGACGTAATTCCCCTTATTACAAAAATAAAATAAAAGGTTACGGAACCTCAACTGGTAATAAAATCTTTATATCCTGTGTATATAAAACAATACGCTTTCCCTTTAAGAAGCCTGCTTTGCACTGGGTATATTTACAGTAAAGTGCACGTTTAGGAACCTTTTTCCCATAGGGAGAGTTGCCGTTATTGTGTGTAAATGTTTCTTTACATTAATATTTAATTCATAGGCAGAGAGACTCATGGAAAATATGTAAAGGCTGGAGCTAATATAAACACTGTACCCACGGTAATGCAAATGGGTAAACTGACATTTCCAGGGCTGGTTATGACATTTAACCATTAACGTGCAGAACTTCTACATAGAAGTATAAAACTTTACAGGCTGTCTGCTTCACCTTCCTCTCCAACAGGTCAGATCCCACCTGGACCCCTTCCATGTGTTGGGTCAACATCAGTTTAAAGGCTCCAGCACTAAAGCTAAACAGATAACTATGCTGGACTTCCACTCGAGTATAGAGATGTCTCCAGAAGTAGCCAAGATAGAGATTAGCTTGGAAAATCATCAAGACCCAGACCAGATAGTAAGATTTAGGGATTTATACAGAAAGGTCTATCTGGTAACTCGTTCTTACAGTAAGTGACTGGTATGTGGATTTTGTAAGTTTCTTCATAGAGTGTTTTTTGCTATAAAATGAGAATTTAGGGAATATTTGTGATGATTTCAGTGGTTTTTATCAAATCTAAAAAATAAAAACATTTACTTTAGATGATTATTATTTCTAGAAGGTTGTGACCCACAAACAGGTCTATATACAGGCAGGTGGTAGGTACACACAAGCTCAATTTGGACTGATAATTCCAACCGTCAGATTAACCTAGTGGTAGCACCAATATTATGTTGCTTTATGAAATTCACATGATTGGCCTTAATTGTTTCCCAGTCATGTAAATTACAACCAATGAGACAAAAATATTGTATCATGTGATCAATTAAATTGAAATATTGGACCATGTGATCAATTGAATTGAAATATTGGACCATCTGATCGATTGGACTGAAATATTGGACCATCTGATTGATTGAATTGAAATATTGGACCATCTGATCAATTGGTCCAAAATATTGGACCATCTGATCGATTGAATTGAAATATTGGACCATCTGATCGATTGGACCGAAATATAGGACCATCTGATCGATTGAATTGAAATATTGGACCATCTGATTGATTGGACTAAAATATTGGACCATCTGATCGATTGAATTGAAATATTGGACCATCTGATCGATTGAATTGAAATATTGGACCGTCTGATCAATTAAATTGAAATATTGGACCATCTGATTGATTGAATTGAAATATTGGACCATCTTATCGATTGAATTGAAATATTGGACCATCTGATCGATTGGGCTGAAATATTGGACCATGTGATCAATTGAATTGAAATATTGGACCATGTGATCGATTGAATTGAAATATTGGACAGTGTGTCGCCAGCCTTAAATTGAAGATTTGGACATTCTGGGATGGGCATGCAGATGTGTCCATCCAATCTAGAAAGGTCTAAATCTAGAACCATCAATGGCTATGGTGGCTAGAGGGTTGGCCATGGTGACATCAATTGAACCATTAGGGGACAATATCCATAAGTTGATCATTACAATAATTCGGTAAGTCGTAGTTAGATATTGTTTAGAATTAAGAGTCAGTCAATCAACCCTGGGAGACAATCTGGAGTTTTCCATAGAAATGTAACTTTATCAAGTGTTTCTCTTTCTTTCCAGTTGCTTTCCCTTCCCAGAATGCACTTGTTCCATATGTATTTTTTGTGTCTGTCTAACCCTATTAACCAGAGAGCTTGGCTAATCTCCCAATAACAGGTCCCATGTAACATGGTGAATGTTTTTCGCATTGTATGTCACACGGTGAATGTTTTTCGCAATGTATGTAACATGGTGAATGTTTTTCGCATTGTATGTAACATGGTGGATGTTTTTCGCATTGTATGTAACATGGTGAATATTTTTCGCATTGTATGTAACACGGTGAATGTTTTTCGCATTGTATATAACATGGTGAATGTTTTTCGCATTGTATGTAACATGGTGAATGTTTTTCACATTGTATGTAACATGGTGAATGTTTTTCGCATTGTATGTAACACGGTGAATGTTTTGCGTATTGTATGTAACACGGTGAATGTTTTTCGCATTGTATGTAACATGGCGAATGTTACATACGGTGAATGTTTTGCGCATTGTATGTAACAAGGTGAATGTTTTTCGCATTGTATGTAAAACATGGTGAATGTTTTTCGCATTGTATGTAACATGGTGAATGTTTTTTGCCTTGTATGTAACATGGTGAATGTTTTTCGCATTGTATGTAACAGGGCGAATGTTTTTGATGCAATAAAAATCAAGCTATGAACTGCACAGGCGTATTTAATGTTTTTAACGAGGAAATGGTTTTAAGCCTTAAACACATGCAAAGAAGAAGTCAGAAATGTAACATCAGGACTGGGCCACACTGGCGTGTTTTCTCACGCACCACTGGTCACGCTTGCGATCTGTTAGCATGTGAGAATTGCAGAGCAGTGCATGTCAATGGAGGTGGCCAATTGCGGAGCGCACATAATCACCATTTTTTTGCAGACTATGAGTTCCGATTGAGGACTATTGCCTGGATCACAGTGCAAACACACGTAAAACGCACGCCAGTGCACACGCACATTTCACGTGCATTGCCATCCGGCATAGTGTGTACTGTATAGTGATACCATGAATGGTCAGTGGTGGCTGCACATGATTACAGGTACCCGTAGCACCTACCCCAATAAACCACAGATCTGAATGAATTCATGTATGTTTTTAACATTTAAAGGAAAAAATATGGTATAAAATGAATTTTGTGTCGCTATAAAGCCCCCGATATGATAATATTCCTAGGCAAAGGGTAGGGGGTGGGGGGCTTATTTTTGCGTTTTTGTTTGCTACAAAGAGAGGGACAAGTGAAAGTAAGTCTGTGTACTCAATGTGTATGAGACCTTACACACGCGTGACTAAGGGTGCGTGTACGAGGATTAACAGCTGGGCTTGCTGTAGTGAAACTTCAGTTTTGCAGTAAATTGTGGTTAGTCCAATATATAAAATATATGAAAAGGAAACTCGTGGCTCATTCCACTTATTATAAATCCTGTCCACGTTCCTTAGGTAAAGAATAAAACTTTGAACAATACAGCGACGACCTTGACACACGGTATTTGTAACTGTTTTATCTGTCTGACTGACAGCGATCTGGCATTGATATTCTACCAGGTAAATGGCCGCTAACGCTTACTCCTGTCCCTGAGTTTTGTGAATTCCAATCCCTATAGAATAAATTAAATGTTTGGTGCGTAATCAAAGCTGAGCACATTTCCATATCTTCGCACCTAGAAGCACAAACACTTTGCACGCATTTAATCCTCTCGAAAGAGTCAATGAAACGTGTGGTAATTCCATTTGGGTGATTTAACCCTTCCTTGCACTACCAGACTGTACCACTGATATCCAGGTCTGTTCTCGGAAGTCAGAAAGCAAATGGCATTTTTTTGTGAATTGGTCATTAATAATGTAAAAAAAAAAAACTGTATCACTATCTATCACTAGTAACCCCTAACCAAGGATTCACCATCTTTCACCACAGCAAGCAGTTATTTTCACTTTCACTCAGCACGGGGAGATACAAAGTATCCGATTGGTCTCCATTTGGGAGTAACAGACTGAGCATGCCTGAGCCAATGGACTGGAAAGAAGGAGTGGTCAAAAGTAACTAATGGGCTAAAGTATCTCCTGTGCATCTACAGGATGACAGTAACCATTTATAATCATTTATTTTAAAAAATTATATTTTTCCTGTAATACACGCCTGTTTATGTCAAATTAACTTTATGTCAAACCTGCTTTATGGCTTTGATAACCTGCATCTAAACATGTAGCAGATCCCGTTATTTTATCCAAACTTGGACGACCACATAGGGAGACCATTCATGATAACAAGGCTTATTATTAACAAGTGATTATAGGTCATTTAGAAATAACATCTGAGGACAATCCCATACAAAATGATAGATGGATCTGATTGATCGGAGTCCCTGGGAGGAGATGAGATAATGGTAAAAATAAATTGCAAAAAGGTGGAAAAAGAAGAGGTAGAAAGACCAACGGATATCATTCTAGATGGAAAAAATACACACAGACAGGAGAGATACTACAGAGGCTCGGACCCCCTAAAGGTCCCGTCAAGGCCCCTGACACCCCCCTCCCCAGTGCCAGTCCTAGGGGACTGTAGGTATGCCAATGGACATATGGGAACCCAGAGGAACGTGTGGACTTAAGAAACATCCGTGGTTCTGATCCGCACATGACCCAAGTACTTAATAATTATACCACAGGCAGGTTCTGATCATTCGCTGACCACACATGACCCAAGATATAAACTATTACATTAAAGATGACCAGACAGGGATCATGTTGATAATATGGACGACAAATGGTCCAAGGTCACACGCTACTAAAAGGTAAACAGTGAACTGGACCATTTAATTGTTGCATTAAACTAACCATGGGAGATATGTTCAGTTATATTCAGGTAAATCCCCCACCCCCCAAGCAGACCAGAGAGGCAGACTTGCCCTTTAAATACATTTTTTCAGAGACATAACGATCCATTCCATTTCTACAGCTTGACTTTCATTCATAAAGAGACGGGATATTGTGGGTGCAGCTTGGACACTGTCTCTATATTCCTTATTCCCAATGTGGCAGGTACGGTAGTCTCACCTGTCCCATGGCTGGGACCGTTAGGGAAGATAGAGGTAGGACTCCATTCAGGTAAGTAACACAATATCACAATACAGTCCAGAGCACACACAGGTATACCCGAGGAAGGGACAGTGTGTCCCGAAACATTGTGTATGTTGTTATAATAAATCATTTTGCATTCACCTGATTAGTGTGCTCCCCTGTATCTTTCTTGTGCTAAGTAACACAATATACACTTTAATTGCAATTTCATTGTAGGAGGCCTGAAGGGGGTGTGTGTAAGTTCGACTATGAACAAAAAGAATGAACAACCTTCCACCAGTACCTGTCCTTACCCCACTACAAATGATTAATAAAGTCACCACAGTGGAAGACCCCCACAGAGCGCCTGTCGTTTGCGGCGGTCTTTGTTTTTCCAGGCACGTTGTGGGAATATATAACGGTCTCAGTTGTAAACAGAGCTGAACCCAGAGCTGAGGACACATCTAGGCTGCGTTCTATCTTGATATATCTCCAGTCTCTGTATAGAATATACAAGTCCGCGTTTTGTAAGCACAGAGACAAGTCTGGCGTTGGGGATGCTCTAGCGAATTATAATATCGTCTGACTGGGACGCTACAGTCTAGCTCTGGCTCAAACAGATTCAGGGGGGGGGGGGGAAATGCAATAAAGCTTAAGATCTCCGCCGCGCTCGTCTGATATTCTACCGGATCCCTTAGTGTATGGGGCCTACCCAGAGCTACATTAAAGGCCGTACATATGAATGATAAGTCGCCGCTAAGGTCGGTCGGGAAATCCGGAAAATTTCCATCGGTCGTTATCGGCTCCCTTTACTTTAGTACCGCTTATGGGGATCGTTGCCATGTGTACAGGTTTCCAACGCAATGTGCGAAAAGATACCATTGTGATCTGTCGGCACATTGCGATAGAAATCCCATGTGTATGGCCACCTTAAGCCATGTTAAGCCATCTTAGAACCTGGGGGCAGCTCCTACCAAAAAGCTTTGCGTGTACATTTGGCTTCATAATAACTTGTTCTTTCCTTTTAAAAGAGAACTTAACCCAAAACTATTAACAAGATACGGTAACAAGGGATAAGATCTTTGCAGCTTGTTAGGGCTAGACCAAACTGACGCGTTTTTCTTGCGTTTGCGCGTGCGTTTTTTTTCCCAATCATTGGAATTGCGGCAACGCACGAAAAACCCACGTTTTCGGGTGCGGTGCGATTGCGTTTTGCGTTCCGCATTTTAAATCGCAATCGCATGCGTTTTTCTATATGTAACGGAAAAAACGCATGCGCAAACGCAAGGAAATCGCACATGAAATCGCATGAGATTCCGTGTGCGATTGCGTTGCAGTGTGCCGTGCCCTTACTGTTGCAAATACGGAGACCAACAATGCGATTCCTTAAAGGGAAAGTTTAACCCGGTAAAAAAAACTTACCATCCCCCCCCTCCCGAGATCATTATAGTAACCTACCTCTACCTACTTACATTTCTTCTGAGGATGTACATACCCTTCAACTATAATAAAAGCCAATCTGTTGAGATTTATTAGCATTATATTGTCGTTTTAAATGGTTGTTCAAACATGTAATCTTAATTAAAGGATAACTAATGTCAAATAAAAGCAAAGGATGCTTCACTGTATAATGAACCTACAACATGTTTATTGTAACTATAAAAATGCTGATCCAAATCTGATCATTAATGTTGCCTCTCTTCCTTTTTTTCCCATAGTCCTCTGCGGCTGGTGATATCATGCCAAGTCTTTAGGACTGAGGTTTTCCCAACATCGGAGGAGCAGATTCCCCAATGTTCAGTTGATCAGTTCAGGTCATTACATCAGGAAACTGAAACTTAAAGGGCAACTACACTGCACAAGCACTCTTTAAAATCAAACACCTGCAGGCTGAAGGAGCGAGTTCTCCTCCTGTTTATTCTTCAGTACATACAAAGCAGCTGTAGGCGTTAAGTACAAGTAATTCCGATATTGGTTTCTCAGCCTGAATTTGCATGGACGCAGGGATTGTGAATTAGACAGCTGATTGCTTTGCACATTCTGAACGTCCAGAGGAAGTAATACCTGCTATTACCTGCCCAATACTAGTCTACAACAAACTACACAAAGTTATTGCACAGTTGTCCTTTAATTTATTATCAAGCCAATTCTTTTTCAGACCCTGTGCAGTGTTTATATAACTGCAGGCTCTACTGTAAACAGCAATAAAAACACACATATATACAGGATACACGCATATATACAGGATACACGCATATATACGGGATACACGCATATATACGGGATACACGCATATATACAGGATACACACATATCTACAGGATACACGCATATATACAGGATACACACATATATACAGGATACACGCATATATACGGGATACACACATATATACAGGATACACACATATATACAGGATACACACATATATACAGGATACACGCATATATACAGGATACACGCATATATACGGGATACACGCATATATACAGGATACACGCATATATACAGGATACACACATATATACAGGATACACGCATATATACAGGATACACGCATATATACAGGATACACGCATATATACAGGATACACGCATATATACAGGATACACACATATATACAGGATACACGCATATATACAGGATACACGCATATATACAGGATACACTTATATATACAGGATACACGCATATATACGGGATACACGCATATATACGGGATACACGCATATATACAGGATACACGCATATATACGGTATACACGCATATATACAGGATACACGCATATCTACAGGATACACGCATATCTACAGGATACACGCATATATACAGGATACACGCATATATACAGGATACACACATATATACAGGATACATACATATATACAGGATACACACATATATACAGGATACACGCATATATACAGGATACACCCATATATACAGGATACATACATATATACAGGATACACGCATATATACGGGATAAACGCATATATACAGGATACACACATATCTACAGGATACACGCATATATACGGGATACACACATATATACAGGATACACACATATATACAGGATACACCCATATATACAGGATACACCCATATATACAGGATACACGCATATATACGGGATACACGCATATATACAGGATACACACATATCTACAGGATACACGCATATATACGGGATACACGCATATATACGGGATACACGCATATATACAGGATACACGCATATATACGGGATACATGCATATATACAGGATACACACATATCTACAGGATACATACATATATACAGGATACACGCATATATACAGGATACACGCATATATACGGGATACACGCATATATACAGGATACACACATATCTACAGGATACATACATATATACAGGATACACGCATATATACAGGATACACGCATATATACAGGATACACACATATATACAGCATACATACATATATACAGGATACATACATAGAATACATACATATATACAGGATACATACATATATACATGATACATACATATACACAGGATACATATATACAGGATACATACATATCTACAGGATACATACATATATACAGGATACATGCATATATACAGGATACATGCATATATACAGGATACATGCATATATACAGGATACACACATATATACAGGATACACGCATATATACAGGATACATACATATCTACAGGATACATGCATATATACAGGATACACGCATATATACAGGATACACGCATATATACAGGATACACACATATATACAGGATACACGCATATATACAGGATACACACATATATATAGGATACACACATATATACAGGGTACACACGCATATTACGGATACGCATATATACGGATACACTCATATACAGATACACCATATATACAGGATACACGCATATATACAGGACACATGCATATATACAAGGATACTACATATATACAGGATACACGCATATATACAGGATACACGCATATATAACAGGATACACTGCATATATACGGATACACGCATATATACAGGATACACGCATATATACAGGGTATTACGCTATATATAGGGTATACTCATATATACAGGATACACGCATATATACAGGATCACACATATATACAGGATATACGCATATCTACAGACATACATATATACAGGATACACGAATATATAAGGATACTTCATATATACAGGATATACATATTACAGGAACAATACTATCTACAGGATACATACATATATCACGGGATACATACATATCTACAGGTACACCATATATACAGGAATCATACATATCATACAGGATACATACATACATCGGATACACAATATATACAGGATACACGCATATATACAGGATCACACATATATCAGGATACATACCTATATACAGGATACACATATATACAGATACACGCATATATACAGGATACACGCATATATACAGGATACACCCATATATAACAGGATACCACATTATACAGGATACATACAATATACAGGATCACATTATACAGGATATATATACAGGATACATGCATATATAACTGATGCATAATAATGGATACGCACATATCCAGGATAACACATATTACAGGATACATCACATATATACACCACATATATACAGAATATATATACAGGATACACGCTATATACATGATACATACATATAAATGGGGGATACACACATATATACAGGATACATGCATATATACAGGATACACCATATTAACGGGATACACACATATATACGGATACAGGCATATATACAGGATACACGCATATATACAGGATACACGCTATATTCATGATACACCATTATACAGGATACATACATATATACAGGATACACACATATATACAGGATACATACATATATACAAGATCACCATATATACAGGATATATATACAGGATACACATATATATAGGATATACACAGATATACAGGATACATACATATATACAGGCAGGATACACACATATATCAGGATACACACATATATACAGCATACATACAATATACAGGATACATACATAGAATACATACATATATACAGGATACATACATATATACATGATACATACATACAAACGGGATCACAACATAGAATACATACATATATACAGGATACATACATATATACAGATACACCATATATACAGGCAGGATACACACATATATACAGGATACACACTACAGGATATACACATATATACAGGATACATACATATTACAGGCAGGATACACACATATAACAGATACACACTATATACAAGATAAATACATATATACATGACACACACAATACATACAGGAACATACATTATACACAGGCATGATACACCCATACATACTGATCCTACATAGGGTACATACATATATACGGATTCATACATATTACATGTACACGCATATATACAGGTTACATGCATATATCATGTACAACACTCATATATCAGGATACATACATATATACAGGCATGATACACACACATATATACCGGATACACACATATATACAGGATACATACATAATATCAGATACACTGTGTATATATACACGGATATACACCACACACACACACCCACACACACACACACACACACACACACATATATATATATATATATATATATTATATATATTATATATAAATATATAGAGGATACACCTAATACAGGATACATGCATATATCATACAATAATACAGGATATCACATATATACAGGATACACATATATATACAGGATACATACAATATATCAGGATACACACATATATACATATACACACATTTACAGGATACATACATATATACTGGATACACTATCTATACAGGTAACACACATATATACAGATCCCATTATACAGATACATGTATATCAGGATACACACATATATACAGGATACATTATATATACAGGGATACACACATTATACAGGATACATACATATATACAGGATACACACATAATCACAGGATACATACATATATACAGGATCCACACATATAACAGGATCAACTATATATAAGATACATAAACATATTCAGGATACACACTATATACAGGATACACGCATATATACAGGATACACACATATATACAGGATACACACATATATATACAGGATACACGCGTATATACAGGATACACACATATATATACAGTATACATGCGTATATACAGGATACACACATATATACAGGATACACACATATATATACAGGATACACACATATATATTCAGGATACACACATATATACAGGATACACGCATATATATATATACAGTAACCAATCACAATACACATATATAATACAGGATACACCACTATATACAGGATACAACACACATATATACAGGATACACACATATTAACAGGATACAACACTATATAACAGGATACATACATATATACAGGATACACGCATATATACAGGAATACACGCAATACAGATACACGCATATATACAGGATACACGCATATATACAGGAATAAGACACACATATATACAGGATACACACATATATACAGGATACACACATATATACAGGATACACGCATATATACAGGATACACGCATATATACAGGAATACACACATATATAAGGATACACACATATATACAGGATACACACATATATACAGGATACACACATATATACAGGATACACACATATATACAGGATACACATATATACAGGATACAACATATATACAGGAATACCGCATATATACAGGTACACGCATATATACAGGATACACGCATATATACAGCAATAACAGGATAACACACATATATACAGGATACACACTAATATACAGGATACACACATATATACAGATACACACATATTACGGTACACACATATATACAGATACAACACTGGTAAATACAATATTTACAGTTACCAAGCTGAAATCCTCCTGAGATACAGATGAAAATCCTCTGCCCTTTGGCCACTAATAAACAAAAAACCACCAAACCAGTAAGGAACGCAGGACCACTGACCACAGCTATAAATTATACAGCACGGGATCCCTTCTGTGGCCTGTAGTAATTTACAATGCGGTTACCCTTTTTAAATAAATTAAATACTTTCTGGTAGAGGTAGAAACCAGCCTATAAACCATCGTCCCTGTAAATCTCTAGCCCCCTGAGATCTTCTTGGGATGGAACTTTAAACGGGCTCACACTATAGAATCTATAATCCTCCAAATATCCACACAGCCCACTGCAGATCATAATCACATCCCGACTGCAAATCAGCCTGTGATCCTATGAAAGATTCCTCATAACGTATCCCAGATCGCCTGAATAGACCTTGTACCTGCTATCTCACCCACCTCATTGTATTTATATCACAAGCGAGTGTCCGAACTTCGCAAAATCCGGTCCGCTCGAGGATCCGCGAATTTTCGAAAAAATTCGAAAATCCGCGAGCGGACCCGTTAATATTAAAATACCCTTGAAATAACGAGATTTTTGTATTTTCGAAAATTTTCGAAATTACGAGTTTTCATGTATTTTCGAAAATACAAGTAACCTCGTATTTCGAAAATTTTCGAAAATACGAAAATCCGCGAATCGGAAGTTCGGAAAGGCGGAAAATCCGGAAAATCCATCGTTCGCAGAACGGGATAAATCCGCGGGCGGATCCGGGTTCGGATCCGCAAACCGGCCATCCCTAATCACAACTGGGACATATTTTACAACATTCACACTCATTCCTGTTTTATAAACATAAACATTTCCTATGCAACAACCAACTAGTTCATGGCACGGGCCTGTAATATTTTAAGAAAAGGGTTTATTAAGGAATAAACACACATTTTGCAGAGATGCAGAAAAAAAATGAACAATTTAAAATAAATAACAAGGTCTATATGTTTATTTAAACTGTGCTCAGAAAAACGTGCTCAGAGATGTTCTGGTTTTAACCATTAATCTGAGAAGAGACAAAATATAAATAAGAGACAATAAGAGACAAAATAATATAATGTGAAATTTAAAGTTCACATTTTTTTTAAATTCTAATAATAAAGAATCCGCTCTATTGGTGGACAGTTTTGACATCACTGTGACATCACAGGAAACCCAACAACGAAATAAGCAGAATGTAAATTGTAACATACGAAATGTCATAAAATTGTGATTCGGATAAATTAAAATCTCGGATCCTTACCCTGTGGCGGATTGAACTGCTAACTGCATTAACCACCAAACGGGTTTTATTACATCATCTCCAATCAAGACGATATAGAGGATATAAGGAAAGTAATAATAATAACTAGAATATCCGTCTGGATGGCGTGGTAAAGCGATCTATCAGGGTAATGTGAAACTTGGATTGCATCCTGGATCTTTTCATATCATTAGACTGTAATAAGACTGACGCTTTGGCCTTTCTATACGGTCCCTCCCTTGTGCCTGTACTCTTAGCAATGCCCATAGCACATACATTACAATATCTGATGCTGTATTCAGATGGCGCACGGTTTTGAATAGATTACGAGGCGGAGGGGATGTTTGTTTTTTTTTTTAATGAAAAATGAAGTAAAGTACAGGATACATACATATATACAGGATACACACATATATACAGGATACACGCATATATACAGGATACACGCATATATACAGGATACACGCATATATACAGGATACACACATATATACCATCCCACCGGGCTCAAATTTTGCGCCCAGCAGGAACTTTCAACCATAAGGAATGGAGACTTATTACATCTACAGGCAACATTCTATCTAGAACCCATAGAAGCATTTGAAGGTAAAAACTGGGGTTTCTATATGAAGAAAATAATCCTCATGGGGCTCTTCTCGGATTCAGTAAGAGAACATCCAACAATGGACTATAGCAAGCAAGTGTACAGTAGAGATGAAATATACAGATATCCCTCCGGTCTCGATCAGCTGCAGGTGAGGTTATATTTAGAGTTAATAAAATAGACCATTTTATAATCTCCAAATGCACAAGTCTAGAACAATTCATTAAGGATCTGTGAAATCGAGAGCTAAAGAATGATAGATTAGGAAATTGTTGCAGAAATAGTACCTTAGTAGTGTGGATAGGAACAAGCTTCTAAAACTATAATTCCCATGAGGTTAACTTGAGGTAAATTGGCCTATTATTCGTATTATCATAGGGGGCTTTCCTGCAAAGCATTAAGTTTTTTATCATGCCGCTCACTGGCCGTGGTTGCTCCCCCAACCCATCATTGAGTACGCATCGCCTCTGATTGCTCGCTGAGGACACGTGGTCTAGTGTGTCCCAATGATTCTGGAACATTGATCATCCATGATCTGGCAATATATTTAAGCCAAGAGGATTTGAAAGTTCTGTTTGGTGAAAACTCTGGAACGGACAACGAGGTGCAGCCAAGTGTCAGGGTGGTTGAGCAATAGGGTTGCCACGATCTCTACCCCAACAACCTTCAAGTGCCATGCCTGTGGCCTTGAGCAAGGAAGAATTAAAGGTTCATGCAATCCTTCCACAATCCTCAGCCATGCAACATAACCAATTTCCCAGATGGTCCGTACCTTCATACGAAAGACCCATCCCCAGAGACAGAAACAGAGAGATGGCCTGGGCTTCTCTCTACCAATGGGTCCCCGGCTCGTAGAATCTCGTCACTCCGTGTTAACTCCTATTTTCGGGGGGGGGCACCTGTGTGATACTAAAGGGACATTTGTGGGACACCTTACACTTGATCCAAAAGCTCTTCCCAACCAACGTTCCACCTTTCAGTCTGTCTCATTTTGTACATTGTGTCGATCCAACACAAGCTATGATATGAATTCTGACAATCTGGATTTCCGGCTTGACAAAGCGCCCATTGTGGACCATTGTGCTTCTACGTGAAATGGTTTCTGACCTCCCCGTCTTCTCCTGTTGTTACAAGGCTACTGGATCATTTACTGCAATGGACATCACTATCAAGGACAATTGAAGGGGACAGTTTATTGTCTCATCAGATGTTTTGGTCCGGCCCTTTACAAGGTAAAATAGAATAAGTAATGTTTAAAGGTATGAAAAAACAACAAGATTGATCAGTATAGACAACATGAAGAAGGATGTAAACCCCAGTAAATCGCAAGCAGAACGGGCCTGGTCACTAGAAGCATAGATTGACATCTGACAATTAGACAGTAATATGACTTCCACACGTGGTAACGGAAGGCAAAGATTCTGGGTAAAGGGCTGTCACACACCTCAGTCAAAATGGACTAATTATAGGCAATATGGGAAACATTGGTATTCACTACAGGAAAATAAAAACAAAGCTTTGAAACGGTTGTAATAGATAAAAGATAAAATGACAGTTATACCTCCTATATATGGCCTGAATAGGAGCTACAATATGTAATGTGCAATTAAAAACATTGTGTTGTGTTGTGTTCATTTACCTGAGCAGTGAAGATAAAAGATCCAAAGACAAAGAGCAGCGACTCTGCCCCATTGAGTTTATCATCCTGACCCCTTAGAAGGGCGGTTTGTGCCAAATCTGGGCCTCATCCCCACAACCTATAACACCATGGTACTTCGTTTGGGCTCCAATCCCCAACTAACCTATGAAATAAACACCATGGTACATCCTGGTCCTCCCAATCCCAAAGTACATAAACACTATGCTAAATTCCTGGGCCCCTCCAACCCACTATACATATAACACCATGGACATTCCTGGTCCTCCAATCCCAACGTACCTATAACACTATGCGTTGCTTTTTACATTCCTGGCCTTCCAATACCATCTATAACCTTAACACATGCTACATTCTGGGCCTCCAATTCCACCTAACCTATAAAACCAGGTTACATTCGGTCAGTCCAATCCCACCGTTACTATAAACGAATGTACATTCCTGGTCCTACAATCCCACCGACCGTATAAAACACCATGGTTACATTCCTGGTCCTCCAATCCACCGTTACTATAACCACCATGTTACATTCCTGGTTCCTCCAATCCCACCGTTTAAACCAGCTCCTGGCCTCAATCCCCTACTATAAACCGTACATCCTGGGGCCACCTCACATTTACCATGGTCATCCTGTCTCCTCCCACCGACATCACCATGTACCGCCTCATCCCACCACTACTAACACCATGGTTACATTCCGGTCCTACACATCCCATCAGTTACCTATAACACCATGGTAATTCCTGGCCTCCAATCCACCTGTAATATAACACCATGTTACATTCCTGTGCCTCCAATCCCACCTACCTATAACACCATGGTACATTCCTGGTCCTACCAATCCACCTTACCTATAACACCATGACATTCCTGTCCTACAATCCCACATACATCTATAAACCCCATGGTACTCTGGTCCTCCAATCCCACCTGTACCTATAACACCATGTCCATTCCTGGGCCTACCAATCCCACCGATACCTATAAACCCAAACACATGGTAAATTCCTGGTGCCTCAATCACCTTACCTATAACAACCATGGTACAATTCCTGGTCACTCCAATCCCCCTCTCCTATAACACCATGTGTACATTCCTGGGCTACAATCCCCCGATACCTATTAACACCATGGTACATTCCTGGTCCTCCAATCCCCCTACCTATAACAACCCCATGGTACATTCCTGTGCCTCCATCCCATCCGTACCTATAACGCATAGTTACATTCCTGGGCCTTCAATCCCACCGTACTTATAACACCCATGGTACATTCCTGGGCTCCAATCCCCCGTACCCTATAACACATGTACAGTCCCTGGTGCCTCCAATCCCATCATACCTGATAACACCATGGTACATTCCTGGCCTCCAATCCCACCGTACTATAACAGACAGGTACATTCCCGGGGCCTCAAATCCCGCACCTACCTATACACGCAATTGTACATTCACTGGGCTCTCTCCAATCCCCACTTATACCTATAACACCCTGGTACATTCCTGGGCCTCCCAATCCCACTCATACCTATAACACCATGGTACATTCCTGGGGCCCCACTCTCCCACCGTACTATAACACCATGGTACATTCCGGCCTCAAATCCACCATACCTATAACACATGGTTACATTCCTGGCCCTCCAAACCCACCTATCCTTAACACCATGGTACATCCTGGGCCTCCAATCCCACCAATACCTATAACACCATGGTACAATTTCTGGGCCCTCCATCCCACTTTACTACTTCTGTAGACGACCATGGTACATTCACTGGTCCTCCAATCCCATCTAACTAAACACCAGGTACAGTTTCGCGGTCCTCCCAATCCCCCTATACCTATAACACCATGGTAATTCCTGGTCCTCCAAGTCCCACACCTACCTATAAACCAGGTACAAAATGTCCTGGGTCCTCTCCATCCACATACCTATACACACCATGGTACATTCCTGGGCCTCCAAATCCGCACTCATAACTATAACAACCATGGTACATTCCGGCCTCCAATCCACCAGTAACTCTATAACACATGTACATTCCTGGGCCTCCAATCCCACATACCTATACAAAACCAGGTAATCCTGGGCCTCTCAATTCCAAATCACTTGTCATGGGCTCAATCCAACACTACACCATGGTACATTCCTGAGCCCATCTAATAACAACCATGACATTCGGCCTCCTCCCCCACGTACCTATAACACCATGGTACATTCCTGGGCCTCCAATCCCCATACCTATAACACCATGGTACATCCTTCCTGGGCCTCCCAATCCCCTATACCTAAGCAGCCAATGGTACATTCCTGGTGCCTCCAATCCCACCACTACCTATAACACCATGGTACATTCCTGGTCCTCCAAATCCCACAACCTAAACACCATGTATCCTTCAATCCAACTCCTATACACAGGAATCTTCCTCCAATCCCACCTACCTATACACCATGGTACATTCCTGGGCCTCCAATGCCCACTATACCTATAACAAACCTGGTACATTCCTGGCTCTCATCCACCACTATAACACCATGGTACAATTCCTGGTCCTCCATCCCCTATACCTATAACACCATGGTACCATTCCTGGGTCCTACCAATCACCATTACCTTATAAACACTCATGGTACTTCTGGTCCTCCAATCTCCACTATACCTATACACACCATGGTGTACATTCCTGGGTTCCTCCAATCCCACGTATACATATAACACCATGGCAGTCGTTCCTGGTCCTCCAATCCACATACTGCATAACACTGACATTCCCTGGGTCCTCCAATCCCACTATACCTATAACCCATGGTACCATTCCTGGCCTCCAATTCCCACCATAGTATAACACCATGGTACATCCTGGGCCTCCCAATTCCATATACCTATAACACCATGTACATTCCTGGGCCCTCCACATGCTTACATCAGGTACATTTCTCCTCCAACCCCCTAACAAACACCATGGTACATCCTGGCCTCCAATCCCACCATATATAACATCATGGTACATGCCTGGCCTCCATCCCTCTATACCTATAACACCATGTACCTTCCTGGGCCTCCAATCCCACCAGACTTATAACACCATGGGACATTCGGCGGTCCTCAATCCCACCATACCTATTAACAACCATGGTACATCCGGCTCCAACACATAATACTATAACACATGTACATTCATGGGCCTCCAACCACCTGTAGCCTATAACACCATTGTACATTCCGGCCTCCAATCCCACCATACCTCCCCACTAAACACATGGATACATTCCTGGGCCACTCCCAACTATAACACACCTGACATTCTGTCCAATCCCATATACCTATAACACCATGGTACATCATGGGCCGCAATCCACACCTACTATTACACCACATGGTACCATTCCCTGTGCCATCCAATCCCACCATACCATATAACACCATGGTACATTCCGGGGCCTCAAAT
This sequence comes from Hymenochirus boettgeri, assembly GCA_019447015.1. NCBI lineage: Eukaryota > Metazoa > Chordata > Amphibia > Anura > Pipidae > Hymenochirus > Hymenochirus boettgeri. Next base: position 1,867,472 of record CM033470.1, read on the forward strand.
CCCAATCATACCTAAACAGGCAGCATTTGGTACCATCAGTCCCATAGGTACTCCGGGCTCACCCCCATCACATAACACTGACATCTGCTCATCATAACTATAACACCATGGTACATTCCTGGGCCTGCAATCCCACCGCCAAAAAAACCGTCATGCCGGGCCTCCACGTACCTATAACACATGGTACATCCTTCCGGGCCTCCAACACCCCATACCATAACGCGGACATTCCTATAGGCCTCCAATCCACCTCCATACCTATAACACCCATGGTTACATTCTGCCTTCCATCCCACTATACCGTCCCTATACAAGGACATTCGGGCCTCATCCACCACTTAACACCATAGGTTACTCTGGTCTCTCCAATCCCCTATACCTATAAACATGTACTCACTGGCTAACCCATAATACCTATACCCATGGTTGTTCCTCCACCATCATACTATACTCTAGAACACCATGGTACATCCTGGTCCTCCAATCCCCACTATACCTATTAACCAACGTCATTGTCATGTGCCTGGTCCTCCAACCACCCTACTATACCTAAAAAACACCATGGTAAATTCCTGGGCCCCAATCCCACGTTACCTTAACACCATGGTAACATTCCTGGTGCCTCCAATCCCACCGTACCTCTATAACACCTGGTACTTCTGGGCCTCTCCATCCCACCATACCATAACCCATGGTACATTCCTGGGCCTCCATCCCACCGTACCTATAACACCATGGTACCATTCCTGGGCCTTCCAATCCCCAACCTATAAACACCGATGCGTAATTCCGGGCCTCCAATCCCACCCCGTACCTATAACACCATGGTACATCTGGGCTCTCAATCCCACCACACCTAAAAACACCAGGGTACATCCTGTGGCCTTCCAATCCCATCATAACCTATAACACCAATGGTACATTCCTGGGCCTCCAATCCACCGTACCTATAACAACCATGGTACATTCCTGGGGCCTCAATCCCCACCGTAACCTATAACCACCATGGTACATTCCTGGGCCTCCAATCCCACTATACCTATTAGCACCATGGTAATTCCGGGCCTACAATCCCACTATACCTATAACACCATGTCATTCCTGGTCCTCCAATCCCACTATACCTATAACACCAAGTACATTCCTGGTCCTCACCATCCCACCCACCATAGCTAAACACCATGGTACATTCCTGGGCGCCATCAGCACTATACCTATAACACCATGGTACATTCCTGGTCTCCAATCGCAACCATAGCTATATAACATCATGGTACATTCCTGGTCCTCCAATCCCACTATACACTATACAACATGTACATACCTGGTCCTCCAATTGCACCCATAGCTATAACTCATGGTACATTCCCTGGTCCTCCAATCCCACTATACCATAACACCATGGTACATTCCTGGTCCTCCAATCCACTATCCCTATAACAACCAAGTACATTCCTGGTCCTCCAATCGCACCATTAGCTATAAACATCATGGTACATTCGTCCCCAATCCCACTATACCTATATACCCATGGTACATTCCTGGGCTCCAATCCCACCATAGCTATAACACCATTGGTACATTCTTGGGCCTCCAATCCCACTAACCTATAACACCATGGTACATCCTGGCTCTCCAATCCCACCAGGCATAACACATGGTACATTCAATGGCCTCCAATCCCACTATAACCTATAACACCATGGTACATTCGGGTCCTCCAATCCACCATAGCTATAACATCATGGTACATTCCTGGGCCTCCAATCCCAACTATACCTTAACACCATGTAACATTCCCTGGGCCTCCATCCCACCATAGACTATAACATCATGGGTACATTCCTGGTCCTCCAATCCCACATACCTATAACACACCATGGTACATTCCTGGTCTCCATCCTACGATACCTATAACACCAGGTAATTCCTGGGCCTCCAATCCCACTGTATACCTTAAACCATTTGTCACATTCCTGGGCCCCAATCCCATCATACCAAACCAGGAACATTCCTGGGTCCTCCAATCCCACTCATACCTATAAACACACTTGGTACATTCCTTGGTCCTCTCAATCCCATCCAACCTATAACACCATTTGACATTCCGGGCCTCCAATCCCCCACTATACCTTGAAACACCATGGTACACATTCCTGGGCCTCCAATCCCTCATACCTATAACACCATGGTAATTTCCTGGTCCTCCAATCCCACTAATACCTATAACACGCATAGGTAACATTCATGGTCCTCTAATCCCACCTGTACCTATAACACCATGGTACATTCCTGGGCTACCGCTCCAATCCCACCAGTACCTTAACGCATGGACCATTCCTGGGCCCTTCCAATCCACCTATAACATACTATACACCATGGTTACATTCATGGGCCTTCCAATCCCACCCTACTCTATAACACATGTCACGGAACAAGTCTATAACACAGTAATCCTGGGCCTCCAATCCCACCATACCTATAACAGCACTGGTACATCCTGGCCTCCCAATCCCATAATAACTATTAACACCATGGTAACATTCCTGGCTCAGCCATCTACCTACCGAACTCCATCCAGCTACCTATAACACCATGGTAGATTCCTTTGGGCCCTCAATCCCACCAGTACCTTATAACACACATGGTACGATTCTCGGTCCTCCAATCCCACTATACCTATAACACATGGTACATTCCTGGGCCTCCATTCCCACCAATACCTATAACACCATGGTACATTGCGGCCTCCAATCACCTCATACCTAAACACCATGGGTAATTCCTGGTCCTCCAATCCCACTCATACCTATAACCATGGTACATGCCTGTCCTCAACATCACCAAACCACTAGTACATCCGTCCTCCATCACATCACTAACACCTGGTAAATTCCTGGGCCTCCAATCCCATCGTACCTTATAACACCATGGTACATTCCTGGCCTCCAATAACCGTTACCTATAACAACCATGGTACATTCCTGGCTCTTCACCCCATTACCTATAACAACCATGTACATTCCTGGGCCTCCAATCAACCATACCTATAACACCCATGGTACATTCTGGGCCTCCAATACCCCATATTACCGACTAACCACATGGTACATTCCTGGGCCTCCAATCCCACGTACCTAGAACACATGGTACATTCCTGGGCCTCAATCCCACCATACCTTAAAACCTCATGGTATTTCCTGGTCCTCAATCCCATTCATACTATAACACCTGGTAGATTCCTGGCCCCATCCTCATACTATCCCTGTATGGTCCTCCAATCCCCACGTACTAACCTATACAAAACACACCATGTACATTCCTGGCCCAAATCCCACCGTACCTATCCAAACACCATGGGACATTCCTGGGCTCTCAACCATCACTTAAAATATTACCTGTCCTCCATCCCAGCACCTGAAGGTACTTTCCTGGGCCTTCAATCCCACATCCACATACACACCATGCTACATTTCCTGCTCCATAATCCCACGAATATAACACCCATGGTACATTCCTGGCTCCATCCCACCCTAAACCTATAACACCATGGTACATATCCTGGCGCTCCATCCACCTATACTATATACACCATGGTACATTCCTGGCCTCAACGACACCCTACTATAACATCATGGTACATTCCTGGTCCTCCAATCCCACACTATACACCAGGATCTTGCCCAACATCACATACCCATGGACATTCGCGTGGTCCTCCACCCATGCAATAACACCTGGTGATTCCTGGCTCTCATCAATCTACTTCCCATGGTAAATTCCTGGTCCTCCTCAATCCCACTATACCTAAACACCAATGGTAAACATTCCTGGTGCCTCCCCACTTCATTACCTATACACCATGGTAGCTTCCTGGGTCCTCCAATCGCCATCATACTATAACCATGGAATCCTGTGCTACATCCATGCTCCTGTGCACGTAATTCGCCCCCAACATCACCTATAACACCATGTGACATTCCTGGGCCTCCATCCCACCTACTTCAATGGTAACATGGCTCTCCAGTCATTAAACACCATGGTACATTCCTGGTCCTTCCAATCCCACACCTATAACCAGGTAACTCTATTCCTAACACCAACTGATAACATGGTATTCCTGGGCCTCCAATCCCACCATACTCTTATAACATCCAGGTACATTCCTGGTCATCCCAATCCCACATAGACTATCAACAAAAACCATGGTACATTCCTGAGCCTCCAATCCATCGACCATACATGGCGACTCGGGCCCAACCCAGCTATGTTTATACAGACTTCCTGGGCCTCCACCCCCCCCTCACCCCCAACTCATACCTTATAACACATGGGTACATTCCTGGGCCTCAATCCCACTATAGCTTTATAAACACATGGTACCATTCTGGGTCCTCCAATCCGCACATCCATAACCCATTCATCCTGTCAATCACCATGGACCAACACATGGTCTTCTGGCTCCTCCAATTCTCCATAACCTTATAACACCCAGGTACTTCCTGGGCCTCCAATCCCACTATACCTAAACACCATGGGTACATTTCCTGGGGCCTTCCAATCCCACTCATTACCTATAAACACCATTGTACATTCCGTGTCCTCCAATTCCCAATATACCTATAACACATGTACATGTGGTTACATTCCTGGCCTCCCAATCCCATCAACTATAACACCATGGTACATTCCTGGTGCTCAATCCCATCATACCTATTAACACCATGGTCAGTTCCTGTCCTCCAATCCCACATACTATAACACCATGGTTACGATTCCTGGCCCCAAATCCCATATACCTATAACACCATGGTTACATTCCTGGCGCCTCAATCCCATCACCTACTAACACCATTGTACATTCCTTGGCCTCCAATCCCACTGACCTAACACCATGGTACATTCCTGGGCCTCCTAAAATCCCACTTATAACCCAGTTTACACACATTGTACATTCCTGGCCTTCTTAACTTATTACCATATCCACACCAGGTCATTCCTGGGCCTCCAATCCACCATACCCTATAACCAACCATTGGTACATTCCTGGGGCCTCCAATCCCACTACCGATACAGCGATGTAACACATGGTACTTCAACTTTTCCATTGCCCCCAATCCACCCTATACCTATAACACCATGCGTACATTCCTGGCCCTACAATCCCACATAACCTATAAAACCATGGTAACATCTCTGTCCTCCATCCATCCTATACCTATAACACCATGGTACAATTCCGGGCTCCTTCCAATCCCACATACCTTAACACCATGGTACATTCCTGGTCCTCACAATCCCAACTAATACCTATTTAACACCCATTGGGTTCCGCCATACTAACCTTTCCTGGGCCTCCAATCCCACATACCTATAACACCATGGTAATTCCTTGGGCCCCAATCCCACATACCTATTAACACCATGTACATTCCTGGGCCTCCATCCCACTTACCTATAACACCTGGGTACATTCCTGGCCTTCCAATCCCACATACTTAGAAAACACCCAGGTAGATTCCTGGGCCTCCAATCCAATCATACTATCACACCTGGTTAAATTCCTGTGGCCTCCATCCACTATACCTATAACACCATGGTACATTCCTGTCCTCCAATCCACTATGACTATACACCGTGGTACATTCCTGGGTCCTCCATCCCATTCATAACCTATAACACCGGTACATTCCTGGCCTCAATCCCATCATACCTATAACACAATGTAGACATTCCTGGCTCTCCAATCCCCATAACCTTAGACACACCATGTGGTACATTCCTGGGCCGGTGTCCAATGCCCATCATACCTATACACAGGACATCTGGCCCCTCTCACTTACTATCACCAGAGTCGGGCCTTTCCAATCCCACTGTACTCATAACACCATGGTACATTCCAGGTCCTCCAATCCCACGTATACCTATACAAGTACTGGTACATTCATGGTAATCCACCATACTAATACCATGACTCTGGGCCTCCAATCCCCTCATACCTATAAACACCATGGTACAGTTCCTGGTTCCTCCAATCCCATCATAACCTATAACACCATGGTACAATTACTGGTCCTCCAATCCCATCGTACCTATAACACCATGTACATTCCTGGGCACTCTCAATTCCCACTTATACCTATAAACCCAGTGTACATTCTGGGCCTCCAATCCCAATACCTATACACCATGGTTTTACATTCCTGGGGCCTCAATCCACTATACTTATAACACCATTGGTACATATTCCTGGTCCTCCAATCCCACCATATACCATAACACCAAATCGGGTGACAATTCCTCGTGCCTCCCAATCCCACGTACCTATAACACCATGGTTTGACTTCCTGGGCCTCCCAATACCACAGCGTACCTATACACCATGGTACATTCCTGCCTCCCCAACCATCACCTGTAAATCGGCTAATCCCATCATACCTATAACACAATGGAGAAATTCCTGGGCCTTCCATCCCTCAAATCATACTATAACACCATGTACATTCCTGGGCCCTCCAATCCCACCTAGACCTATAACACACCCATGGTAATTCGGGCCTCAATCCATCATACCTATAACACCATGTACATTCCTGGGCCTCCAATCCTCATCATACCTCTAAACCATGTAGTCCATTATCCTGGGCCTCCATCCATCACCGTACACTATAACACCATGTAATTCTGGGCCTCCCACCCTCTATACCTATAACACCATGGTACATTCCTTGGGCCTCCCATCCCACATACCTATAACACCATGGTAGATTCCTGGGCATACAATCCCATCATACTTATAAACATCCTGGTGACATTCCTGGTCCTCCAATCCCACTATTACCTATAACACCATCGTACATTCCTGGTCCCCAATCCCAACCATACCTATAACACCATGGTACATTCCGGGGCTCCAAATCCCATCATACCTATAACACCATGGACATCCTGGTCCTCCAATCCCATCATACCTATAACACCATGGTACAATTCCTGGGCTACAAGCCAGCGTAACTATAACACCATGGGTACATTCCTGGGCCTCTATCCACTATAGCTTTAAACACTATGGTACATTCCTGGGCCTCCAATCCCCACCAACCTATAACACCATGGTACATTCCTGGGCCTCCAATCCCCCTATAATTAAACACCATGGACATTCCTGGTCCCCAATCCCACTATACCTATAACACCATGGTACATTCTGGTCCTCCAATCCCACCATACCTATAACCAATGTACATTCCTGGGTCCTCAAATCCCACTATACTATAAACACCATGGTACATTCCTGGGCCTCCAATCCCAACTAAACCTATAACACCATGGTACCATCCTGGGCCTCCAATCCCATCATACCTATAACACCATGGGTACATTTTCCTTGTCCCCAATCCCACTATACCTATAAAACACAATGGTACATTCCTGGGCCTCCAACCCTCATACTTATAACACCATGGTACATTCCCGGGCTTCCAATACCATCATACCTATAACACCATGGTAGATTCCTGTCCTACAATCCCACCATACCTATAACACCATGTAGATTCCTGGGCCTCCAATTCCCACTATACCTATAACACCATGGTACATTTCCTGGGCTCACAATCCCATCATACCTATAACACCTGGTACATTCCTGGGTCTCCCATCCCACTTACTATAACACCATGACATTCCGGTCCTACAATCCCATATACCTATAACCATGGTACATTCTGGTCCTCTAATACCCCACTATACCTAATAACACCATGTACATCTGGGCTCCAATCCCACCATACCTTATAACACCATGGTACATTCCTGGGCATCCAATCCCACTTACCTATAAACATGGTACATCCGGGCCTCCAAGCCCCACTATACCTAGAAACACCAGTGGTACATTGCCGGGCCTACAATCCCACCATACCTATAACACCATGGTACAGGCCTGGGTCCTACCATCCCACAATACCGATAACACCATGGTTTACATTCCTGGTCCTACAATCCCACCATACCATAACACCAGGCGTACATCCTGGTCCTACCAATCCCACCCTACCTTATAACACCATGTACATTCCTGGGCCTCCAACCCACTATACCTATAACACCATGGTACATTACTGGGCCTCCAATCCACCACACCTATAACACCATGGTACATTTTCCTGGTCCTCCAATCACACTTTACCTATAACACCATGGTACATTCCTGGGCCTCCAATCCCACTATACAATAACACCAGTGGTACCTTCCTGGGCCTCCAATCCCACTACTAACCTATAAACACCATGGTACATTCTGGCCTCCAAATCCATCATACCTAAAAACCATGGTACTACATCCTGGTCCTCCAACCCCTTAACCTATAAACACCATGTTACATTCACTGGTCCTCAATCCCACTATACTAAAACACCATGGTACATTCCTGGGCTCCAATCCATCATACCTCATTATAAAAACAATGAGTACATTCCTGGTCCTCCCAATCCACACCATACCTATAACACCATGGTACATTCCTGTAGTCATCCAATCCCACCATACCTATAACACCCTGGACATTCCTGGCCGCCAATCCCACTGTACCCTATAACACCATGGTACATTCCTGGGCCTCCAATCCCACTATACCTAAACACCATGGTAAATTCCTGGGGCCTCCAATCCCATCATACCTATTACACATGGTACATTCCTGGTCTCCAATTCCCATCATACAATAACACCATTGGTACATCTGCTGGTCCTCCAATCCCACTATACCTATAACACCATGGTACATTCCTGGGCCTCCAATCCCACTAGACCTATACACCATGGTGATTCCTGGGCCTCCAATCCCCACTATACCTATAACACCATGGTACATTCCCCTGGGCCTCCAATCCCCACTGATACCTATAACACCATGGTACATTCTGGGCTCCAATCCCCCACCATTACCTAAACACCAGTGGTAAATTCAGTGTCCTCCATCCCACCGACCTATTATAACACCATGGTACATTCCTGGGCCTCCATCACACCGTACCTACACACCATGGTACATTCCTGGGCCTCCAATCCCACTATACTTATAAACACCATGGTACATTCCTGGGCCGCCAATCCCATATACCTATAACACATGGTAAATTCCTGGGCCTCCAATCCCATCATACCTATACACCTGGTACATTTCCTGGGCTCAATCCCATCATACCTATACACCATGGTACATCCTGGGCCTCCAACCCATCAGACCTATAACACCAATGGTACATTCCTGGCCTCCCATCCCATCATACCATAACACCATGTACATTCCTGGGGCTCCAATCCCACCGTACCTATAACACCATGGACATTCCTGGGCCTCCATCCCACTATACCTATAACACCAGGGTACAGTCGTGGGCCTCCAAATCCCACCATAGCTTCTAACATATGTTACGATTCACTCCACACTATCCAATCAAGTTATGACACACTTGTTAAAAGTCTAAGTAAGTACAATTGAAAAAGATGGTGTCTAGACACTGGAGACGAGGATACCATATACCCACTATAACAGATATAACATGTACCATTCTTGCCTAATCAAGATTGACTGAATTGAGCAACCACTATTTAGCTCAATGATAATTGAAGGATTAATCCTGTCGTGTTGTATGTAAGGGATCAGTTGAAACACGTCCAGACCAGTCTTCAGTAGCCAGGGATTTAATGCTTGGCCATGAAAAGTAAGTTTTGATGGTTAAGTTTTGACATTTTGAATATGGCGTGCATCCCTGTGCGTCTGAACCGAGCAGAACTTTTACTTATGTGGTATTGGACTAGGTGGGCAGGGCCTGTACTGAATAAGAATGAAGTGCACACCAAGGGCAAGATCCCTAATGGCATTCCTTCAACCCAACATGGCTTATTGCCTGGCACAACAGGGACACTCGGGCATTTGTCATAATTGAATTTTATTTTTAAAAAAGGTTCTCAAGAAAAGCAAATTAAAGGAATAGCTGTCGCAAAATCTACATGGCAACGGAATCAGTATTAAAGTACGAGGCACTTCCTTTGTGCTGACCCTATAAAGGATCCTACTATTATATATACTGAGTTCTGATTATAAGCACGGGATTTATACATGTTCGACCAGCTATATAGGGCTGTAATTACGCAATGCCATCCCTGTGTTACTAATTAGATGGCTCTACTGCACAGAAAGGGTCTCGGATTCATTACCTCTTCTAACGTAATTGATAGTTTAAATTTCTATATGAAGTGTATTACACTCGCCCCATGCTTAACGCCAGCATTCAATTTACTGGGGCCAACCTGTTAATTTTTCTGGAAGGAAAATGAACTTTATTTTTGCAGTTACGGAAGATGAAGGACATAAAGGGACCACTCCTTCCCTTCTCACATTTCCAGTTTATTTAGTGGAAGGTTAATAGATTATCGCTAATGATCTGTCCGTGCTAGTTTACACATTTAAAGGAGACAGTTACTAATGCAAAACATATTTTTTTCCTTTCAGGCACGTTCCGGTTTTAATCATAGTTTCAGCCTCTGCCCCCTTTTTCTGCCATGCGTATTCCGTCAATCCTGATGACATCATAAGTTTAGGCAGAGGGAACAATACATGGGCTCCAACACAAACATCACATGATTCTTTTGATCTACCCCCCCCGTACTTCATGATAAGCATCATCGTAATTAAAATATATACTGTCCTTGTGATTTCTGCCAATATAAGGATTGATTGACAGGTTTCTCTATGGATATATTCCGTATACAGGGGGAAAAGTCTCCATCATTAACCCAGGCCAGCATCAGTCATCAGTCCAGTCATTGATATTAGACAAGTCTACGCTACTCTCCGAGGATCTGATGAAGAGAAACCTGTGCCAGAAGATGAGGCCTCCTTTGAGGTTTGTGCATGTTGACTGTGGCAGGGGAAGAGTGTTGGACAACAAACGAATACTTAGGTACCTAAGATGTTTCTTCAACTCTGCAGGCTACAAAAATGCCCCACGCCCGTTAAGTAGGAGGATCCAGACAGAATACCGCTCAAGTACATTGAGCCCATTAGTTTCACTCTTTTCTAGGATAGGGCTTTAATTCAATGAAACATGCCAGCGTGTGTTGATGAAAATACCGGGAAGGAAACTTCACATGTCGTGTTTCTCGTGGAACTGTGCATCGCGCGGCCTCCGGCTTTCAAGAATCGCCCAACGCCAAAGACCACGAATTCAAGGACCAAACCGAAGAAAAATAATACAGCTTATGAAAGTAAACGCAATGAGGAGGGAAACTGGTCAAAAGAAATACATCAGGGGTCAAAATAAGAAAAGAATCCAATATCCTATAAATGGTTAAATTCCTGTTATCCGTCAAGGTGATGGCGAGGATACTACCAAGAAAAACAAATGGAGCCCAAGAAAAACGGAGGTCTCCAAACACAGACATTGTGCATGCACAAGGGTAATATCTGTGGTCGAAGTTCAGGTCCAACATTTAGATAGTGAAGAAAGAAATAGACGGTGAAAGAAAGTTGTTAAGATGACCGCCACAGTGTTATCTTTCATATACACTCCAACCCTAATGGGAAATATCTTCAATAGTAGTGAATAGAGAAAGGTTAACGTTGCCAATGTTTGCCTTCATGGACTCTTGGGTGGAACCACAATACAGAGGAATCAGATCACCAAGACACTTTAATTGGACCCTCAGTACAATGGTACAATGGAAGCTCGGTGCCTAGTAATCAGGCTTTAAACAAAAATGCCAACCACCAATCAAGAGCCAGGTTAAAAAACAGTTTTTAATGTAATTTACCTCAACAATAATTTAGGCGGCGACTGGTTAAAAATAACGTATCACATCCTCACCACATGGTGGGCTTCACCCTAAGTGTCCAGATGTTTAGATCTTCTAAATTGCCCAATAGCAACATTTTACGAACCTGGAGGAAACATCTAAATGCAGAGAAATGTTTAGTGTCCTGTGTAGTCTACGGAATGTTCCAATATTTATTTTCAGAGTTGTTTTATTTTTTCATTTCTATTCTATGGGAGGGCAACGAAATGAAGGTCCTTAATTTCGCCCTTTAGGGCTTTATTACTTCGTACTGGTTAAGCTATCGGTCACCCACATCAAAGCGCTACCTCCACTTGCAAGATCTACAAGTTCTATTTTAAAAGGAACAGAGTGGAGGTAACAATCTGTTTTAATGGCATTGTAATGTAATAGGAATAAACTTCCAAAATTCTATAACCCTAAATGGTCAGAGAGAATTAGGCTGAATTACTAAACCCATATGTATTAAAGAATGCCAGCAATGACTCATCGGCAGCTGTCTACTGGGCACTGCTATAGCTTTACATCATCGATGAATCTGGCTAAACTATGGAGGCGGGACTTCCGTCCGGTTCAGGACGTACAGTGTAGCTAGGGAAAGTTCCTGCATCGGAATACTCCTGCCAAGGTCATTGTGTTATAAGAAGGATCAAACACATTAAAGCTGCTCTTGGCTCTATCTGGATATAAACGAAGAATTAGGAAAACGATGCTAACACGAACAATATGTAACCGTTCACCCAAGGAGTTTTCCTGGTAAAGTTAATATATATCGCTTTAAAGTCTGGTGTTAATTAGAGAAAACTGCTCACAAGCTTCTTCACCACCTTCCAAGTAATATTTTCACCCTAAAGTAACTTCTTCTCCATCTATCGTGGTGCTTCACACTTCGATAATATATTTTCTATCTTTCTTGGATACATTTCTCGATCTGTTATTTCACAACTCAAAAATATACGGGTTCCTTATGACTTTTCTACCTTCTCATCATTCCCTTCTCTCTTCACTCCATCCCTTCCCACAACGCTACTCTATGTCTCCTTCACATGTCCCATGGCTCTTTGCATATTTATCATATTCTGCTTCACACACCCATTCACAAACTTTGGGGGGGATGGCTAGACAGTGCTGTGTTTTCAGCCCCATGCTTTGTGCACGCTGAATGCTTACTAACCGTATTCCTTTATAACCCAATAATAAGTCCCCCCCCTACCGCCAGTGTTACCAACAACCTTCCATTTTGCTCAACCATGATCAAAACCAAACTGGACACCAATTTAACTTTATCTGTACTGTATCATTGAGTTGAGATCCTACATCATTCCATGTCAAGAGATTTATAAATTTTTGTGTAGACCTTAAAAAACCCACAAAAATGACCCCAATTAAAAAAAAAAACTCACCATCTCCTCTATCCACCAATAACGTTAATCGCCCCAAATCAACTGTTTTGTTCTACATAATTCTAACGTAGTCATGGCCACTGTATCCCTATAGAGCCTCCCACCCCTCCAAAATAAAAATTATAATGGTTATGATAATATCTAACTTTGTTTAGGTTGGAACCAGCCATACTGTTACTCAACCGCACAAGTGCTGTTTCAGTAAAGTCCTGTATAAATTTTGTACGCACTTGGCAGTCTGTTTGCAGACCTGACAACTCTCATATTGCCAGCTCGGGTTATTTCCATATATGTCCTATCATTCGATATAGTGAATCTGATAACATATACGGTAAATGGAAAGACCTCCAGCTACTCATTGGAGGACGTAATTCCCCCTTATTACAAAAATAAAATAAAAGGTTACGGAACCTCAACTGGTAAATAAAATCTTTATATCGTGGTATAAAACAATACGCTTTCCCTTTAGAAGACTGCTTGCACTGGGAATATTTACAGTAAAGTGACGTTTAGGAACCTTTCCCATAGGGAGAGTTGCCGTTATTGTGTGAAATGTTTTTCTTTTACATTAATATTTAATTCATAGGCAGAGGACTCATGGAAAATATGTAAAGGCTGGAGCTAATATAAACACTGTACCCACGTAAGCAAATGGGTAACTGACATTTCCAGGGCTGGTTGACATTTAACCATTAACGTGCAGAACTTCTACTAGAAGTATAAAACTTTACAGGCGTGGCTTGCACCTTCCTCTCCAACAGGTCAGATCCCACCTGGACCCCTTCCATGTGTTGGGTCAACATCAGTTTAAAGGCTCCAGCACTAAAGCTAAACAGATAACTATGCTTGACTTCCATCGAGTATAGAGATGTCCTCAGAAGTAGCCAAGATAGAGATTAGCTTGGAAAATCATCAAGACCAGACCAGATAGTAAGATTTAGGGATTTATACAAGAAAGGTCTATTCTGGTAACTCGTATCTTACATACGTGACTAGGTATGTGATTTTGTTTAAGTTTCTTCATAGGTGTTTTTTGCTGATAAATGAGAATTAGGGAATATTTTGTGATGATTTCAGTGGTTTTTATCAAATCTAAAAAATAAAACATTTACCTTTAGATGATTATTATTTCTAAAGGTGTGACCCACAAACAGGTCTATATACAGGCAGGTGGTAGGTACACACAAGCTCAATTTGGACTGATAATTCCAACCGTCAGATTAACCTAGTGTAGCACCAATATTATGTTGCTTATGAATTCACATGATTGGCCTTAATTTGTTTCCCAGTCATGTAAATACAACCAATGAGACAAAAATATTGTATCATGTGATCAATTAAATTGAAATATTGGACCATGTGATCCAATTGAATTGAAATATGGACCATCTATCGATTGGACTGAAATATTGGACATATGATTGATTGAATTGAAATATTGGGACCATCTGATCAATGGTCCAAATATTGGACCATCTGACTCGATTGAATTGATAGTGGACCATATAATGACCAAATATCGGACCATCTGATCGATTGAATTGAAATATTGGACCATGATGATTGGACTAAAATATGGACCATCTGCGATCGATTGAATTGAAAATATTGGACCATCTGATCGATTGATTGAATATTGGACCGTACTGATCAATTAATTGAAATATTGGACCATCTGATTGATTGAATTGAAATATTGGACCATCTTATGCGATTGAATTGAATATTGGACCACTCTGATCGATTGGGCTGAAATATTGGACACATGTGATCATTGAATGGAAATATTGGACCATGTGATCGATTGATTGAAATATTGGACAGTGTGTCGCCAGCCTTAAATTGAAGATTTGGACATTCTGGGATGGGCATGCAGAATGTGTCCATCCAATCATAGAAGGTCTAAATCTAGAACCATCAATGGCTATGGTGGGCTAGAGGGTTGGCCATGGTGACAATCAATTGAACTCTTAGGGGACAATATCCCATAAGTTGATCATTACAAAATCGGTAAGTCGTAGTTAGATATTGTTTAGAATTAAGAGTCGTCAATCAACCCTGGGAGACAATCTGGAGTTTTCCATAGAAATGTAACTTTATCAAGTGTTTCTCGTTCTTTCAGTGTTTCCCTTCCCAGAATGCACTGGTTCCATATGTATTTTTGTGTCTGTCTAACCCTATTAACCAGAGAGCTTGGCTAATCTCCCAATAACAGGTCCCATGTAACATGGTGATGTTTTTCGCATTGTATGTCAACGGTGAATGTTTTTTCGCAATGTATGTAACATGGTGAATGTTTTTCGCATTGTATAGTAACATGGTGGATGTTTTTCGCACATTGTATGTAACAATGGTGAATATTTTTCGCATTGTATGTAACACGGTGAATGTTTTTGCATTGTATATAACATGGTGAATGTTTTTCGCATTGTATGTAACTGTGATGTTTTTCACATTGTATGTAACATGGTGGATGTTTTTCGCATTGATTAAACACGGTGAATGTTGCGTATTGTATGTACACGGTGAGTTTGTTTTGTCGCATGTTATGTAACATGGCGAATGTTACAACGTGAATGTTTTGCGCATTGTATGTAAAGGTGATGTTTTTCGCATTAGATAAGTACAATGGTGAACTGTTTTTCGCATGTATGTAACATGGTGAATGTTTTTTGCCTTGGTATGTACATGGTGAATGTTTTTCGCATTGTATGTAACAGGGCGAATGTGTTTTGATGCAATAAAAATCAAGCTATGAACGCACAGGCGTATTTAATGTTTTTAACGAGGAAGGAAAATGGTTTTAAGCCTTAAACAAATTGCAAGAAGAAGTCAGAAATGTAACATCAGGACTGGGCCACACTGGCGTGTTTTCTTCACGCACCACGGTCACGCTTGCGATTGTTAGCATTGAGAATTGCAGAGCAGTGATGTCAATGGAGGTGGCCAATTGCGGAGCGCACATAATCACCATTTTTTTGCAGACTATGAGTTCCGATTGAGGACTATTGCCTGGATCACAGTGCAAACACACGTAAAAAACGCAACGCCAGTGCACACGCACATTTCACGTGCATTGCCATCCGGCATAGTGTGTACTTATAGTGATACCATGATGATGTCAGTGGTGGCTGCACATGATTACAGGTACCCGTAGCACCTACCCCAATAAACCACAGATCTGAATGAATTCATGTATGTTTTTACATTTAAAGGAAAAAATATGGTTATAAAATGAATTTTGTGTCGCTATAAGCCCCCGATATGATAATATTCCTAGGCAAAGGTAGGGGGTGGGGGGCTTATTTTTGCGTTTTGTTGTTACAAGAGAGGGACAAGTGAAAGTAGTCTGTGTACTCAATGTTAGAGACCTTAACACGCGTGACTAGGGTGCGTGTACGAGGATTAACAGCTGGGCTTGCGGTAGTGAAACTTTCAGTTTTGCAGTAAATTGGGGTTAGTCCAATATATAAAATATATGAAAAGGAAACTCGTGGCTATTCCACTTATTATAAATCCTGTCCACGTTCCTTAGTAGTAAGAATAAAACTTTGAACATACAGCGACGACCTTGACACACGGTATTTGTAACTGTTTTATCTGTCTGACTGACAGCGATCTGGCATTGATATTCTACCAGGAAAATGGCCGCTAACGCTTACTCCTGTCCCTGAGTTTTGTGAATTCCAATCCCTATAGAATAAATTAAATGTTTGGTGCGTAATCAAAGCTGAGCACATTTCCATATCTTCGCACCTAGAAGCACAAACACTTTGCACGCATTAATTCCTCTCGAAGAGTCAATGAAACGTGTGGTAATTCCATTGGGTGATTTAACCCTTCCTTGCACTACCAGACTGTACCACTGATATCCAGGTCTGTTCTGGAAGTCAGAAAGCAAATGGCATTTTTTGTGAATTGGTCATTAATAATGTAAAAAAAAAAACTGTATCACTATCTATCACTAGTAACCCCTAACCAAGGATTCACCATCTTTCACCACAGCAAGCATTATTTTCACTTTCACTCAGCACGGGGAGATACAAAGTATCCGATTGGTCTCCATTTGGGAGTAACAGACTGAGCATGCCTGAGCCAATGGACTGGAAAGAAGGAGTGGTCAAAAGTAACTATGGGCTAAAGTATCTCCTGTGCATCTACAGGATGACAGTAACCATTTATAATCATTTATTTTAAAAAATTATATTTTTCCTGTAATACACGCCTGTTTATGTCAAATTAACTTATGTCAAACCTGCTTTATGGCTTTGATAACCTGCATCTAACATGTAGCAGATCCCGTTATTTTATCCAACTTGGACGACCACATAGGGAGAACCATTCATGATAACAGCTTATTATTAACAAGTGATTATAGGTCATTTAGAAATCACATCTGAGGACAATCCCATACAAATGATAGATGGATCTGATTGATGGAGTCCCTGGGAGGAGATGAGATAATGTGCTAAATAAATTGCAAAAGGTGGAAAAAGAAGAGGTGAAAGACCAACGGATATCATTCTAGATGGAAAAAAACACACAGACAGGAGAGATACTACAGAGGCTCGGACCCCCTAAGGTCCCGTCAGGCCCCTGACACCCCCCCTCCCCCAGTGCCAGTCCTAGGGGACTGTAGGTAGCCAATGGACATATGGGAACCCAGAGGAACGTGTGGACTTAAGAAACATCCGTGTTCTGATCCGCACATGACCCAAGTACTTAATAATTATACCACAGGCAGGTTCTGATCATTCGCTGACCACACATGACCCAAGATATAAACTATTACATTAAAGATGACCAGAAGGGATCATGTTGATAATATGGACGACAAATGGTCCAAGGTCACACGCACTAAAAGGTAAACAGTGAACTGGACCATTTAATTGTTGCATTAAACTAACCATGGAGTATGTTCAGTTATATTCAGGTAAATCCCCCACCCCCAAGCAGACCAGAGAGGCAGACTTGCCCTTTAAATACATTTTTTCAGAGACATAACGATCCATTCCATTTCTACCAGCTTGACTTTCATTCATAAAGAGACGGATATTGTGGGTGCAGCTTGGACACTGTCTCTATATTCCTTATTCCCAATGTGGCAGGTACGGTAGTCTCACCTGTCCATGGCTGGGACCGTTAGGGAAGATAGAGGTAGGACTCCATTCAGGTAAGTAACACAATATCACAATACAGTCCAGAGCACACACAGGTATAACCCGAGGAAGGGACAGTGTGTCCCGAAACATTGTGTATGTTGTTATAATAAATCATTTTGCATTCACCTGATTAGTGTGCTCCCCTGTATCTTCTTGTGCTAAGTAACACATATACACTTTAATTGCAATTTCATTGTAGAGGCCTGAAGGGGGTGTGTGTAGTTCGACTATGAACAAAAAGAATGAACAACCTTCCACCGTACCTGTCCTTACCCCACTACAAATGATTAATAAAGTACCACAGTGGAAGACCCCCACAGAGCGCCTGTCGTTTGCGGCGGTCTTTGTTTTTCCAGGCACGTTGTGGGAATAATAACGGTCTCAGTTGTAAACAGAGCTGAACCCAGAGATGCAGGACACATCTAGGCTGCGTTCTATCTTGATATATCTCCAGTCTCTGTATAGAATATACAAGTCCGCGTTTTGTAAGCACAGAGACAAGTCTGGCGTTGGGGATGCTCTAGCGAATTATAATATCGTCTGACTGGGACGCTACAGTCTAGCTCTGGCTCAAACAGATTCAGGGGGGGGGGGAAATGCAATAAAGCTTAGATCTCCGCCGCGCTCGTCTGCTATCTACCGGATCCCTTAGTGTATGGGGCCTACCCAGAGCTACATTAAAGCCGTACATATGAATGTAAGTCGCCGCTAAGGTCGGTCGGGAAATCCGGAAAATTTCCATCGGTCGTTATGGCTCCCTTTACTTTAGTACCGCTTATGGGATCGTTGCCATGTGTACAGGTTTCCAACGCAATGTGCGAAAAGATACCATTGTGATCTGTCGGCACATTGCGATAGAAATCCCATGTGTATGGCCACCTTAAGCCATGTTAAGCCATCTTAGAACCTGGGGGCAGCTCCTACCAAAAAGCTTTGCGTGTACATTTGGCTTCTAATAACTTGTTTCTTTCCTTTTAAGAGAACTTAACCCAAAACTATAAAAGATACGGTAACAAGGGATAAGATCTTTGCAGCTTGTTAGGGCTAGACCAAACTGACGCGTTTTTCTTGCGTTTGCGCGTGCGTTTTTTTTCCCAATCATTGGAATTGCGGCAACGCACGAAAAACCCACTTTTTCGGGTGCGGTGCGATTGCGTTTTGCGTTCCGCATTTTAAATCGCAATCGCATGCGTTTTTCTATATGTAACGGAAAAACGCATCGCAACGCAAGGAAATCGCACATGAAATCGCATGAGATTCCGTGTGCGATTGCGTTGCAGTGTGCCGTGCCCTTACTGTTGCAAATACGGAGACCAACAATGCGATTCCTTAAAGGGAAAGTTTAACCCGGTAAAAAAAACTTACCATCCCCCCCTCCCGAGATCATTATAGTAACCTACCTCTACCTACTTACATTTCTTCTGAGATGATGTACATACCCTTCAACTATAATAAAAGCCAATCTGTTGAGATTTATTAGCATATATTGTCGTTTTAATATGGTTGTTCAAACATGTAATCTTAATTAAAGGATAACTAATGTCAATAAAAGCAAAGGATGCTTCACTGTATAATGAACCTACAACATGTTTATTGTAACTATAAAATGCTGATCCAAATCTGATCATTAATGTTGCCTCTCTTCCTTTTTTTCCCATAGTCCTCTGCGGCTGGTGATATCATGCCAAGTCTTTAGGACTGAGGTTTTCCCAACATCGGAGAGCAGATTCCCCAATGTTCAGTTGATCAGTTCAGGTCATTACATCAGGAAACTGAAACTTAAAGGGCAACTACACTGCACAAGCACTCTTTAAAATCAAACACCTGCAGGCTGAAGGAGCGAGTTCTCCTCCTGTTTATTCTTCAGTACATACAAAGCAGCTGTAGGCGTTAAGTACAATAATTCCGATATTGGTTTCTCAGCCTGAATTGCATGGACGCAGGGATTGTGAATTAGACAGCTGATTGCTTTGCACATTCTGAACGTCCAGAGGAAGTAATACCTCTATTACCTGCCCAATACTAGTTACAACAAATACACAAAGTTATTGCACAGTTGTCCTTTAATTTATTATCAAGCCAATCTTTTTCAGACCCTGTGCAGTGTTTATATAACTGCAGGCTCTACTGTAAACAGCAATAAAAACACACATATATACAGGATACACGCATATATACGATACAAGCTATATACGGATACACGCATATATACGGATACACGCATATATAAGTACCACTATATACAGATACACGCATATACAGGATACACATATCTACAGATAACGCATATATACGGATACACATATATACAGGATACACACAATATATACAGGATACACACATATATACAGGATACACGCATATATACAGGATACACGACATATCATACGGGATACACGCATATATACAGGATACACGCATATATACAGGATACACACATTATATACAGGATACACGCATATATACAGGATACACGCGATATATAAGGATACACGCATATATACAGGATACACGCATATACAGGATACACACATATATACAGGATACAGCATATATACGGATACACGCATATATACAGGATACACTTATTATATACAGGATACCGCATATATACGGGATACACGCATATATAGGGTACACGCAGATACAGGAACCGCCTATATATACGGTATACACGCATAATTATACAGGATACACGCATATCTACGATAACGATATCTACAGAACACTAGATACGGATACACGCATATATACAGGGACAAACATATATACAGGATACATACATATATACAGGATACACACATATATACAGGATACACGCATATATACAGGATCACCATATATACAGATACATACATATATACAGGATACACGCTATATACGGGATACACGCATATATACAGGATACACACATATCTACGGAAAACGCATATATACGGGATACACACATATATACAGGATACACACATATATACAGGATACACCCATATATACAGGATACACCATATATACAGGATACACGCATAATCGGATACACGCATATATACAGGATACACACATATCTACAGGATACACGCAATATATACGGATACACGCATATATAGGATCACAGCATATATACAGGATACACGCTATTACGGGATACATGCATATATACAGGATACACACATATCTACAGGATACATACATATAACAGGATACACGCATATATACAGGATACACGCATATATACGGGATACACGCATATATACAGGATACACACCATATCTACAGGATACATACATATATACAGGATACACGCATATATACAGGATACACGCATATATAAAGGATAACACATATATACAGATACATACATATATACAGGATAACATACATAGAATACATACATATATACAGGATACATACATATATACATGATACATACATATACACGGATACATATAACAGGATACTACCTAATCTACAGGATACATACATATATACAGGATACATGCATATATACAGGATAAATGCATATATCGGACAGCATATTACAGGATACACACATATATACAGGATACACGCATATATACGGATATACATCATATCTACAGGATACATGCATATATACAGATACACGTATATACAGGATACACGCATATATACAGGATACAACATATATACAGGATACACGCATATATACAGGATACACACATATATATAGGATACACACATATATACAGGGTACACGCATATATACAGGATAAGGCATATATACAGGATACACTCATATATACAGGATACACACATATATACAGGTACACGATATATACAGGACACATGCATAATACAGGATAATACATAATATACAGGATACACGCATATATACAGGATACACGCATATATACAGGATACATGCATATATACAGGATACACGCATATATACAGGATACACGCATATATACAGGGTATTCGCATATATATAGGGTATACTCATATATACAGGATACACGCATATATACAGGATACACACATATATACAGGATATACGCATATCTACAGGATACATACATATATACAGGATACACGAATATTAAAAGGAACATTCAATATACAGGATACATACATATATACAGGATACATACATATCTACAGGATACATACATATATACGGGATACAACAATATACAGGATCACACATATATACGATACATCATATCTACAGCATACATACATATATACGGGATACACACATATATACAGGATACACGCATATATACAGGATACACACATATACAGGATACATACATATATACAGGATACACAATATATACAGGATACACGCATATATACAGGATACACGCATAATAACAGGATACACGCATATATACAGGATACACACATATATAACAGGATACATACATATATACAGGATACACACATATATACAGGATATATATACAGGATACTGCATATATACATGATGAATACATATAAATGGGATACGCACATATATACAGGATACACACATATATACAGGATAATACATATATACACACATATATACAGAATATATACAGGATACACGCATATATACATGATACATACATAAAATGGGGGATACACACATATATACAGGATACATGCATATATACAGGATACATACATATATACGGGATACACACATATACAGTACAGCATATATACAGGATACACGCTATATACAGGATACACGCATATATTCATGATACACGCATATATACAGGATACATACATTATACAGGATACACACATATAT
This sequence comes from Hymenochirus boettgeri, assembly GCA_019447015.1. Lineage (NCBI taxonomy): Eukaryota > Metazoa > Chordata > Amphibia > Anura > Pipidae > Hymenochirus > Hymenochirus boettgeri. Next base: position 1,890,659 of record CM033470.1, read on the forward strand.
ACAGGATACATACATATATCAAGATACACACATATATACAGGATTATATACAGGATAAACATATATATAGATATACACGAAATACAGATACATCATATATACAGCAGGATACAACATATATACAGGATACACACAATATATCAGCATACATACATATATACAGGATACATACATAGAATACATACATATATACAGGATACATACATATATACATGGATACATACATACAAACGGGATACACACATAGAATACATACATATATACAGGATACAATACATATATTACAGGATACACACATATATACAGGCAGGATACACACATATATACAGGATACACACATACAGGATATACAATATATAACAGGATACATACATATATACAGGCAGGATACACACATAAAACAGGATACACATATATACAAGATAAAAATATATACTGACACACACATACATACAGATACATACATATATACAGGCATGATACACCAACATACATGATACATACATAGGGTACATACTATAATACAGATTCATACATATATCAGGTACACGCAGATATAAAGGTACAATGCATATATACAGGATACACACATATATACAGGATACATCATATATACAGGCAGGATACACACACATATACCGGATACACACATATATACAGGATACATACATATATACAGGATACACATGTGTTATATACACAGATATAAACACACACACACAAACACACACACACAACACAACACACACACACTATATATATATATATATATATATATTATATATATATATAATAAATATATAGAGGATACACCATATATACAGGATACATGCATTATACAGGATACACACATATAACAGGTATACACATATATACAGGATACACATATATATACAGGTACAACATATATACAGGATACACACATATATACATGATACACACTTTATACAGGATACATACATATACTACGGATACACGTTCATTACAGGATACACCAGCATTATACAGGATACACACATATATACAGGATACTTATATATACAGGATACACACATATATACAGGATACATACATATATACAGGATACACACAATAATATACAAGGATTACATACATATATACAGGATACACACATATATACAGGATAAATACATATACAGGATACACACATATACATCACGGATATATACGGATACATACATATATACAGGATACACACATATATACAGGATACACGCATTATACAGGATACACACATATATACAGGATACACACATATATATACAGGATACACGCGTATATACAGGATACACACATATATATACAGGATACATGCGTATATACAGGATACACACATATATACAGGATACACACATATATATACAGGATACACACATATATACAGGATACACACATATATACAGGATACACGCATATATAGATATATACAGATACAAACATAATACAGGATACACACAATATATACAGGATACACACATATATTACAGCATACACACATATATACAGGATAAACACATATATACAGGATACACATATAGATACAGATACATACATATATACAGGTACACGCATATATAAGGATACACCATATATACAGATACACCATATTACAGATACACGCATATAACAGGATACACACATATATACAGGATACACACATATATACAGGATACAAAATATACAGGATACACGCAATATATACAGGATACACGCATATATACAGGAATACACACATATATACAGGATACACACCATATATACAGGATACACACATATATACAGGTAACACATATATACAGGATACACACATTATATACAGGATACAACATATATCAGGATACAGACATATATACAGGAATCACCCGACATATATACAGGATACACCATATATACAGGATACACGACATATATACAGGATACACACATATATACAGGATACAACACATATTACAGGGAATACACACCATAGATACAGGATACACACATATATACAGGATACACACATATATACAGGATACACACATACTGGTAAATACAATATTTACAGTTACCAAGCTGAAATCCTCCTGAGATACAGATGAAAATCCTCTGCCCTTTGAGCCACTAATAAACAAAAAACCACCAAACCAGTAAGGAACGCAGGACCACTGACCACAGCTATAAATTATACAGCACGGGATCCCTTCTGTGGCCTGTGTAGTAATTTACAATGCGGTTACCCTTGTTAAATAAATTAAATACTTTCTGGTAGAGGTAGAAACCAGCCTATAAACCATCGTCCCTGTAAATCTCTAGCCCCCTGAGATCTTCTTGGGATGGAACTTTAAACGGGCTCACACTATAGAATCTATAATCTCCAAATATCCACACAGCCCACTGCAGATCATAATCACATCCCTGACTGCAAATCAGCCTGTGATCCTATGAAAAGATTCCTCATAACGTATCCCAGATCGCCTGAATAGACCTTGTACCTGCTAATCACCCACCTCATTGTATTTATATCACAAGCAGAGATGTCCGAACTTCGCAAAATCCGGTCCGCTCGAGGATCCGCGAATTTTCGAAAAAATTCGAAAATCCGCGAGCGGACCCGTTAATATTAAAAATACCCTTGAAATAACGAGATTTTTCGTATTTTCGAAAATTTTCGAAATTACGAGTTTTCATGTATTTTCGAAAATACAAGTAATCCTCGTAATTTCGAAAATTTTCGAAAATACGAAAAATCCGCGAATCGGAAGTTCGGAAGGCGGAAAATCCGGAAAAATCCATCGTTCGCGAACGGGATAAATCCGCGGCGGATCCGGGTTCGGATCCGCAAACCGGCCATCCCTAATCACCAGACTGGGACATATTTTACAACATTCACACTTCAGTCCTGTTTTTATAAACATAAACATTTCCTATGCAACAAACCAAACTAGTTCATGGCACAGGGCCTGTAATATTTTAAAGAAAAGGGTTTATTAAGGAATAAACACACATTTTGCAGAGATGCAGAGAAAAAAATGAACAATTTAAAATATATAATAACAAGGTCTATATGTTTATTTAAACTGTGCTCAGAAATAACGTGCTCAGAGATGTTCTGGTTTTAACACATTAATCTGAGAAGAGACAAAATATAAATAAGAGACAATAAGAGACAAAATAATATAATGTGAAATTTAAAGGTTCACATTTTTTTTTAAATTCTAATAAATAAAGAATCCGCTCTATTGGTGGACAGTTTTGACATCACTGTGACATCACAGGAAACCCCACAACGAAATAAGCAGAATGTAAATTTGTAACATACGAAATGTCAATAAATTGTGATTACGGATAAATTAAAATCTCGGATCCTTACCCTGTGCGGATTGAACTTGCTAACTGCATTAACCACCAAACGGGGTTATTACATCATCTCCAATTCAAGACGATATAGATGATGTATAGGAAAGTAATAATAATAACTAGAATATCCGTCTGGATGGCGTGGTAAAGCGATCTATCAGGGTAATGTGAAACTTGGATTGCATCCTGGATCTTTTCATATCATAGACTGTAATAAGACTGACGCTTTGGCCTTTCTATAACGGTCCCTCCCTTGTGCCTGTACTCTTAGCAATGCCCATAGCACATACATTACAATATCTTGATGCTGTATTCAGATGGCGCACGGTTTTGAATAGATTACGAGGCGGAGGGGATGTTTGTTTTTTTTTTTAATGAAAAAATGAAAGGTAAAAGACGAGATGTTTAGGGAACTGCCTGCCAAGGATGCAGTGGGGAAATGAACAGGAAAAACTATTAGCCCAGGTCCGTAACGTTATCCAGAGTGAGCGCAGTGCCCCACGAAAGGTCCTAGGAGAACGATAAACTAAGCAGATTAGACTAAGGCCAATACGTTACCGATTCTACCTTCACGCACCCCGTACACTGTGCAGGGTTTTTACAATACGAGCCTAGGGGCTGTAGGTAAAGCCCAAGAAAAAAAAATGGCTTCATGAGAGTTGGCAGGAGGTAAGACTGCCAACACACAGGGCTTGCTTTATTATTTAACAGTTGGTACTGCTGGAGTCCTTGGCATTGCAATAGAGCAATCTCTGTCTTAGCCTGATGTTAGAAGCCTGCAAGCCAAATCATGTTTACCATAGTCTGTGAGAACCTAAACAGCCCCATCACATGGATATATTCCTACGGTACATCCATCCTCTGGCCAAATAAGAACACAAACAAAGTCAGGAGATGAAAGACGCCCAAGTCGCTGTTCAATTTAAAAAAAAAAAAAAAAAAATAGAAATGTTAATGTCGATGATTTTAAACCGACAATGTTGGAAAATCTTTCATGCCAACTGGCTGGTAAGAGCAGCAAGATTATTGTGCCTACGTGTTCCCAGCGCAATTAGGGCATATGGGCTCCGTTAGGCCAAATAAGTATATTGTTATGGGCTACCACCAAAGGAGCTGACATCGCTTCGGATAACGAGTTCCTCTAATTAACAGGAATCTTTACTATCCAACGGAGCATGTTTGAAATACAAAGAGAGAGAGGGAGAAGCCAAAGGAAAGACGTTAAATAGAAATTGTACAATTTCAAATGAGTTTGGAATGTTAAATAATTTACAGCTTGGAGTCCTCAATAAAAACCCAACTCTGCTTCCAGCAATGGCCCCTTGATGCCTTTGATAGGCAATGGAAAGAGACCATTAAATGGGACTCACCGATCTTCTCTTGCAACACTGACCAATGGTAATAAGGGAGGGTTACAGTTAGAGATGTCCGAACTTCGCAAAATCCGGTCCGCTCGAAAAAAATTCGAAAATCCGCGAGCGGACCCATTAAAATGGAAAAAATCCTCGAAAATACGAGAAATCCGCGGTTCGGAAGGCGGAAAATCCGGAAAAAATCCACCGTTCCAAACGGGATAAATCCGCGGCGGATCCGGGTTCGGATCCGCGAACCGGCCATCCCTAGTTACAGTAGCCAAACTGAGAATTCACCTGAAAATTTACCATCAGTGATAACTTCACACAAACACAACACAATATAATATAATATAATATATACAGGACGGGCGCTAGTTACTGGACATGTTCTTCAATTTGGACATTCCAGACAGAAGAGATAAAAGCTAATAATGTAAAGTGTGTAGAACACCATGTTTATTACCTTAAAGAGGGTTGTGTGAATGTTAACACAGATTCAACTCAAAGCAATGTTATTACGGCCTTGTTCTTTGCTCTATGTATAATCTGATCATTTATAGAAAGGCGGAAAACAAGGAACACATTAGTGTCTCTGCCGATTCTCTCTAGGCCATTGTTGGTGGCCATGTTGGATAAGCCAGATCTGTGATTTTGTGCTGTTGTTGGTATAAAAAGAAGAAAATATTCACCCCAATGTATCCCACATGAAAAGACCTTTTATTCTTCAATCTCTCTGGGCAATACAATGGTTACAAACCTCCTGCAAGGTGAGTCCACAGCTCTCCCATCTCTCCCTATGTGGCTCTTTCCCGGTGTTGTAAATTGTATTGATACCTGGAAATATTATTTCACTAATATTGAGAAAAACTCTTTATTAGGTTTCAGCGATACCTTGTAAGGAAACAGGGAATGGTCTGTGTATCTGTCATGAAGCAGAATCAGGTTCTCAACCTCTGCCCTTCGGTGGGCGAAATCTGGCTGTCAATGTCAAACACTTAAACACTTAGAGGTAGTCGTCAGAAGGATCCCAGATAGGTAAGTAGTGACCTAAGCTTAGAAGTATTATGGGAGATAGGAGCAAGGGAGTTCCCTTTATATCTGAACCCACTCGTATCCTCCACCAAAATCATCAGTGGAAGAAAATTCCAAAAGTGTGTAATTGTGTATTTTTTGTGGATTGCAGGGTGGATTATGGGTATGGCAAGGTGGATTGTGGGTGGGCTTTAAAGGGCAACTCCACCCTCATAAGAACATCTTTTAGAAAGAATGACCTCTTTAAAATATGTTGATATATCATAGTTTGTCCTATGAATTCATTACTGTATGCCTGCTATGCTTCTGGATGCCTCATGGAAACTGAGCCATTTAGAAACCTGTACTGAGCCTGTACTGAGCCTGGGCATGCTCAGAAGAGGCAGACAGGGGATTAAAATTAAGTCATTGGCTGTGATGTCATCTGTCAAATCCATAACTGACAGTTACTAACTGGAAGAACCAGGAAGCAGAAACAGGACATTGTGCAGGATTTCAGGTTAGACTTACACCTTTCACATTTCAAACTATTACCGTTTAGGGTTTTGGGGGGTGATTTACCTGTATGTAAGTTTTCATTTTAGGGCTGGACTTGCCCTTTAATGTAAGGACCACTACCTGATTCTTTTAAGCCCCCAGTGAAATCACTCACCCCAAGCAAACATACCCAGAGTAGGAATGAATGAATTCGACTGCTCACTGTGTATCTGTTCTACAAGAGATATAGCTTAGATAAACAATACGTTCAAAGTGTCACTTTATCCCAGGCCGGGATATAAAGTAGGTGAAGCCTATAGTGCAAAGGTTAAAAGATGGAGGATAACAGCGTTATAGCCCATGCACTACGCTGCTTTCTAACGACACATTAACAACCATGTGAAATTAGATAAAATGAAAGGCAGATGGATAATAGTAATGCAGCCGATCGATCGCAATGTATAAGACTGTTTATCTCGTTCCTACTCTCAGTCATGCGAGGGCTGACGTCTCCAATGCTGTCTTTGTTTTGAAGCAATCAATATACATTGCAGTGAATTACAGATGGACGGTCACTGCTCTGCCATAAGGGAGAGATTTTAGAAAAGCTTCAGAATTTACAAGGCAGGTTATTTACAGCAAATTCATCTTCACCGACGGCTATAAAAATAATGTACCTGGAAAACAAAATCCATACATCTATATAGACTGCAAACACGTACTTAGGGATATCAGGGGGTCCGAGACCTCCAGACACGTAAAAAGAAATACAAGGTATACACTACAATAACTGTTGCTGTATACCCTTAATGAATCATTGATGTTGACGGATCAGACGAAAAAAAAAAAAAAAAAGTAATATTATACGCGGCTTATGTTTTAATTGATTTATTAATATTTTATCACAGGAATGTAATTTAAGCTCCTCGTGATTCGGATCTCATAAACCTTTAGCATTTTGCAAATTCAAATTCCAATTTAAAGCCAGGGCGAGCAATTAACATTTCTATCATCTTGACAAGGGTAGAGGCTGGTGTTTAATTTGAGACAGTGACAGATATATATATACACTGTATGTTATTCCTCCCAAGGTTTACAGATTTATTATAAGAGATGGACCTGGATTGTGGCACCAGCACAGCAGAAATATTATAGAATCCGTTACACAAAACACCGGCTTTGGTAATCCTACAATTGAACTTTAGTGAAATTCCCCTGAATTCATTTCGTACGAATCGCTATTTCCTATCAAGGCAATTTCCTGGGTGCGCTCGTTTATTACGGCGAGCGGATATCGTTTTGCGGATAAGACGACGGAATCAGATTGTTTTGAAACACAGAACAGGGGAGATTGTTATTTTCTTTTGGTTTCTTGGTACAGATTTTATAAATGCCCCATTGGGGTATCAAGAAAGAAACAGTTTCAGCACCAATCATTAGTAATACATCCTTTCAGGGGGTCCGTTCCCCTTCATCCGGTGAAACAAGTGCCCTTTGGGGCTTAGGGGGTCCCACAGCTCGAGGCCCTTGCGGCACTGATAAGTGCCCTTGTTGGGGGTCCCGCAGCTCGAATCAGGAACCCTGGTGGCTCTTAAAAGAGCCCTTGGGCGGCGTCTTCTTTCTTCCATCCAGCGACATCAGCTCCGCTGAGGCCACCAACCCCGAGAGGTACCCCCGGCACTGGCGTCTTGATCCGACGTCTTCTTTCTTCACAGCTGGCCACACCCGCACCACTGAAGTCGCCAATGCCGATGCCTGGCACCGCCGGCTAAGCGGAGCCGATGTTGTCAGCCTCTTCTTTCTTCTGTCTTCCACCATCTACTGGGATGGCATCTGAGCTCCCCGGAGGATTGCACCTCTTTATGTAGGTTTGCAGAAAGTCCTAATCTGATTCTGATTGGTACATTTTTCAATGCTTGGTATCACATGGTTTACAGTACCCAATCATATTTCAGAAAGACGCCGCCCAAAGGCTCTTTTAAGAGCCAACGGGGGTCCCAGTTCGAGCTGCGGGACTCCCAACAAAGGCACTTATTAGCACCGCAAGGGCCCTTACAAGGGCCGGGGAGGGTCCCGGTACGGGCTGTGGGACCCCTTAAGCCCCAAAGGCCCTTCTCAGGGCCGCAATGGCACCTGTAAGTGCTGCAAAGGCCCTGAGAGAGCCAGGGCGGGGGGTTCCCGTTTGAGCTGCGGGACCCCTTAAGCACCAAAGGCCCTTCTCAGGGCCACAAGGGCACTTGTAAGTGCCGCAAGGGCCCTGATAGGGCCAGGGAGGAAGGGTCCTAGTTCGAGCTGCGGGACCCCTTAAGCCCCAAAAGGCTCTTATGCCCTAGCTGGACGGGCATATGCCCCCGCCGTGCCCCTCTGGTGAATGCAACCACCCGCGCTGAGGTGGCCGTTCCTCCAGTGGTGGGTGCTACCACTCGCTGTGGGTTGGGCATACAACCCCCGCCACGACCCCCGGATTCTCGACGTTTTTTGCCACCTTCAAGCTGTGCATCAGTTACCACCGCTTTATAAATAGAAGTTAACGGTAACTGATGCTACGTTAACGCCTTGTTAACTTTTTGTGACCGGGTTTCGTCCTTTAATAAATTGCGTTAATAGCGATTTTGGTGAAAACGGCGGGAAACTCAGCCGTGAAAAGTTAACGGACGTTTATAAATAAGCCCCTTAGTCTTCTCATTTCACCTGAATCCTCCCTCCCTAGACTGATACCACCAAGCTGCTTAGCTTGCGTTTGAGTTGGGCATATTTATAAATGGCGGAAAGTTAATGTCTCGCCAACATCACATCAGTTACCGCTCACTTCTATTTATAAAGCGGCGGTAACTGTGCTGGCGGTAATAATGGCCATTGATAAATATACCCGATAGTGTCATAGTGATGATGTCATAGTGCTGAGGTGACTGCAATCCTTCACAGACATACTGATAGAATCAATATCTGGTCCATAGCAATCAATGGGATGTACCAATGGAAACCTGGAATTGTGGCAGAGCTTAGAGAAACGATAGGAAAATCATCTGATGAAGCTTTTAATAAGAAATAGAAAGAGACATTGGCAGTTACTAAAAATGGAATTCAAGGCAGAAGCTTCATCTAGATAGATTTCCTTCGCACAAAACATTTTAATTGGAGGATCTGTTACGCATGTGTAATTAGGGGGAGGGTTCATCTCAATCTTTAGGAAACATGCAGGGTTATTCAATAAAAGTTTAAAAATGGTGCTAATTTTGCCCCAACCAATCAGATGTTAGCTTTCAAATGCTACATCATTTCTGATTGGTTGGGGCAAAATTAGCACCATTTTTAACGATAAGAACTTTTATTGAATCTCCCTGATATAGTGAAATGTAGAAAACTCTACTCGGGACGTATATCAGGTGCAGGAAGGTGAGATGTGTTGGAAATCACTTATCAGAAACGACAAAGCTTTAAGCAAGAAAATAAGAGAAAAATTAATAAATACGTCCTCTCCCCATTGAACAGATACAATTGGATCCAACAGTCTCCTGGGGTTAGGGCTTATTTCCACAACACAATAACATTATTTTGCAAAGCGTCTAAACCGGATAATTTACACTAAACTAAATACCTGACCGGCAGGAATAATCTTTTATTTTTTCTAGCTAAAAGTGGGTAATGTGCTCTTAACGCAAAATAGTCTTCAAAACCTTCTTCTCCAAAATGATCTCACCGCTCTGAATAAGCTCTGTGTTCTTTATTCTATTTATAGGGGCTCTCGTTATATAAGAAACAGGAAAACACAAAAAGGGGGGAGTTATTCCAGTTAAATAGGTCATGTTGGTGGGATTGTCTTTTTGGTTTCTTTTTGAAGTGGCCTAAAATATATCCTGCTATGGAAATGGGCCGGTAGGCTTCCAAATCCTGATTTTACTGCCCTAGTTTATTTGAAATGTTTAACAACACAGACACGGGGACTCGGACTGCATTGCAGGAACCACCCATGTCAGGTAAGTCACACACAATGCGGAATCCCTTCAGCCTTTAGTGGTTTTACAGATTATTTTGAGTTTAAAGGGCAACTCCACCCTCATAAGAACATCTATTAGAAAGAATGGCCTCTTTATAATATGTTGATATATCATAGTTTGTCCTATGAATTCATTACTGTATGCCTGCTATGCTTCTGGATGCCTCATGGAAACTGAGCCATTTAGAAACCTGTACTGAGCCTGTACTGAGCCTGGGCATGCTCAGAAGAGGCAGACAGGGGATTAACATTCAGTCATTGGCTGTGATGACAATTGTCAAATCCATAACTGACAGTTACTAACTGGAAGAACCAGGAAGCAGAAACAGGGGCGACAGGACATTGTGCAGGATTTCAGGTTAGACTTACACCTTTCACATTTCAAACTATTAGGGCTCGTTCACACTACATCAGTTTGTATCCGTTTTTCAAACACAGGTGCGTTCACCCCATAGGATTTCATAATATCGTTCACACCTGCTGCGTTATAATCCATTCCAGTCCATATAAAAAATGTGCTGCATGCAGCATTTCTGTCCGTTTTTTCATGCATTTTCTATATAAATCTATGGAATACACATTGTTAAAAAATGGATACAAATGTATGAAAAAAATGGATACAAAGTGACAAACACATGCTGTGCATTTCTGTCAGTTTCTAGTGTGAACGAGCCCTTACCGTTCAGGGTTTTGGGGGGGGGGGTGAATTACCTGTATGTACGTTTACATTTTGGGTCTGGACTTGCCCTTTAACAGTGGCCACTTACGGGCTTATTTAATAAGAGGTGCAAAGATTTGCTGTTATCTGTGACAACCAATTAGATGATACCTTCATACTGGGCTGCTACATCTGAATGGTAGATGCAAATTAACCTCATGGCATATTTATAAAAAGGGGCACCACTGACTTTAATGTTGAGAATTCCATTGACCCATGTAAACTCTTGCAACCCGCGATGATAGCGGCGCTTGGTCAAAAGCGCCCTAAAACAAACACCCTCTCTGTTGGGTGTAATCCTGGCCTTGCCCCGGAGCACACAAGGTGTAACCCAATGTATACAATGTATCTCATGGAAGATCCAAATGTTCTTTTATCTTCCAAACGTCCAAGAAAGGACCAAACAGCAGAGGAGAGAATTTGGGCTGTTTTTTTTTTTTTTCTTCTTCTTTGTGATTTTTCTTCCGTCTGATTCCTGGACAAGGTCCAGCTCTCAGATTCTTACAGAGTGTTCCAGACTTAATTCTTTGGCGCTTTGTCCCGGTGGCACGCTACCATCAGACAGATGGGATTGCTAACCTTTCCCACAGTCTGTCAGCGACCAGCTTTGTTGGACTTTGTCCGAAAGATTTACCTGAAGTAACTCCGTGCGGAGCTGAAACCCCCATCACAGGGGGGACTGATTGGGGGAGAATTAGCAGGTGGAAATAAAGAGAACCAGGACAATTACCGACAGTTCCGATGAGTGACGGGAAACCTGTTTAAGGGCTAGGCCAAACTAGTGTGTTTTTCACGCGTTTGCGCACGCGTTTCGCGCTCGCGATTGCGCCCGCGATTTTCGCTAAAATGGAAAAGGCGGGAACGCAAAAATTCCCGCGATTTCCGATGCGCAGGCGATTGAGCGTCCGTTCGCGTTTGGGTAACGCATGCGTTCACCATTTTTGGTGCGTTAACGCAGTGTTTCCATAACGCGAAACGGCGAAAAACGCAAACGTGAACGCACAAGAAAAGCGCACACAATCGCGTGCGATAACGCTCGTGATTTTGTGCGCGATCCTGTGCGTTGCAGTGTGTCCTCAGCCTAAACGTTATCTTCTCTACCACAATGGTTATTACTATATACAGAATTTATACAGGGACGGTTCATTTTATTGTTATTACTTATACTAGACATTTTATTATTATTACTTATACTACGTCAGTATCAGTAACCCTTTCCTTGCTATGTTAATGGGGGAATCATTAACCGCGATCTAAACCTGCAGAGAGATGAAGTAACTGCAAGTGTGTCTCCATCTTGGAGGGTTGGAGGGGGAATAATCGATAAATAGGGTTATTCAATAAGAAGTGCAGACATTGTATTGCTTGCACGAGATTAACTACTCGGGGAACATTTTGCACCTCTTATTAAATAAGCCCCAAAGCGTTATCACTGCTGCTGCGTAGGATCGTGTGTAAAGTAAGTTCCTTCTTTCTTCGTCCATCACTCCTGCTCAATTGATTGAAGAACGGGAGGTAAGGCATAGCTACTTAACCTACCGGTCTTTAATCAATACATTAAAGGAATAGTTCACTTTCAAGTGTACTATTCCTTTAAGGGGGAATGAAAGGGGTCCCAAACATCCTTTGAGATCATTAAACAGTACAACTGGTGTCAGTGAGAAAGGGGATTAAACCAATGGGAGCCAAGATTCAGACATGAACAGAAAGTGTTACTTGTATGAGGAAAGGTGTAAAAACCGATCACAGTGACAGGAGATACAAAGTAACACAAATGGAAAGGTATCACTTATATGTGTCCTTATTGGCTCAAGTAACATATCAATTAACCCTTTATACAGGGACAGAAAGGTACAAGGATTTATATGGTAATATTGTTTATACTATAATGAGGGTTATACCTGTAACATATCAATTAACCCTTTATTACATCTACTGTCCGCAGTACTGACCACCGATCATACACACAGTAACTATGTATACAGGGACAGAAAGGAACAAGGATTTATAGGGTAATATTGTTTATACTATAATGAGGGTTATACCAGTAACATATCAATTAACCCTTTATTACATCTACTGTCCACAGTACTGACCACTGACCTTACACACAGTAACTATGTATACAGGGACAGAAAGGAACAAGGATTTATATGGTAATATTGTTTATACTATAATGAGGGTTATATCTGTAACATATCAATTAACCCTTTATTACATCTACTGTCCACAGTACTGACCATAACAGCCAGCCTTCACTTATACCATTGTACCTCTACCATGACAGCCAGCCTGAATAAAATAATAAAGGAATATAACTTTAAGCAGGTTTTAGTGTGAGATATTAAATGATGTGCAGTTATTTTCCAGTGGAATTTTCCATTAAAACTTACAATAAGAGTAGAAAGAAGGAAAAGAGAAACAAAAAAAAAACCTGAAAAAGGAAAATGTGTTAATTGCACAAAGCGCACACTCCAATGAATCGGAGACTGTTGGAAACACCTTGAGCTGTAATTACACATTGCTCAAACAGGTGTCAGCTCTCCGCACCGTCACAATGAAGTTTCACCTATTGTTTTCTTTGTGGGTCTCACAAAATTCTAACATCTTCACAGAGTAGAACGTTCACCCAGTAGAAATGTCTCTTCACCAGTGAATCATAAAGAGCTTGGGGCTGTAACGTTGTCATTTTATTAACCAGGAATCACAGCTTCTGTGCCGTGTCTTGAAATGTTACTAAAACGGCTGTGGGTCTGAATCTTGGCCGACCTTTAGTGGAAAACCCATAAAGATCCGACTCCAAGGATCAGAACTGATCAGCACCCAGGAGAACACTCTACAGTGTCCTGTCTACTGGGTGGAAACATACAGCTATCCCCAGGACACCAAGACTGACTGTACAATTAGATGGCAGCTAAGGTTAGACATTGGAAACTAGAACTATCGGGGGGTCAGTGTGCATTATGTCTTATTGTATTGGGGTAAATCCAGCCATTTAGATGATCAATACAAATATATTTGCAAGAAACCATTTAGATGACCTACCGGACCATAATAGATGCACCAATACAAATATATTTGCAAGAAAATACTTATAATAGCTTTACACGAGCCATAGCTAATATGGAATAGCCTAGTTAAATAGTGTGGTGTGCTATATAGTGCAATCATGTATGTATCAAGTATAAGAGTCAGAGATAGTTTGAGGCTACTCTCTCGTCTTTTCAATCCTTTATAGGAAAGTCTATTCCACTCCGTCCCTCGTGGTAATTGTACAATCAAACACTCGTCTGCAAACCTTGATTCTTTGATAAAGTATAAGAGCTCAATCTTTAACACTGATACTTTGCACGCTGAGTCCTGGGCTCATTTAGTTTGAATGACATACTGATAGATGTATTGGGGTAAGGGGGTACTATACTGTACTATAGTAGACAGAGAGGTAAACCTTTTTTTGACCTAATCCTACACTATAGCCCGTGGATGCCCAGCCGGCAATCCCTTAGGGTGGGCAGAGTTAAGGTGGGAACAGTCTGATGTTCCTGCTCTTGGCTCCGCTTCCAACAGAAGGTTGCAGCCTCTGCTTAAAGCTGAATGAGCTTTTAGGAGCCTGAACATGCTCAGAGGAGCTTACCTTGTGGGTGGCATCATTATGAAAAACTAATGTAGCGGGGGTGGTTAATTAAACATTTTAATTCAGGGGGTAGACATGCCCTTTAATAATTTTATCTGAATGGGAATTATATGAGTCCAGTAGAAAGTTCTCTTTAACTTTATTTCTAGAGGTTAAAAGTATAAAATAAAGAGCCAGTTCTCCGTTTTTTTATTGGCCTATTGGCTGGATAATTAACCTTGCGGGAACATAATTTTGTTATAATGATGTGAGGAAGTTTTCAGTTTTAATTACCATTAACTTTACAGATCGAGCAGTTCTAACGATACAAATCCTAATTCTCTTCACAGTTATTTCCAGACATGTTAATCACTGGAAAGGTCAGTTCTCAGTTTAAGAGTAATAATTAATAATTTGAGATATTTTCTGTTTTTTTGGCTTAATAATTAATTGACCAGTAATACTGAAATAACATGGTGAGGAAACCCTCCGCGGAGTGACCTTAAGAGAAAGAACTGAATTTATTAGTAAAGGGGAAGTTAAGGAACAGTTCTAATGTTGAGTATTAATATTACAAAGAAACAGGTCTGTTGTAATTGTTATTTTCAAGTTCTTGCCCCTTTAACTCACAAACCGAGTAGTTTTAACAATGTGACAAGGTTGCTCTCACTTTAAATGTAATAACTAATTTAGTCCAAGCTGTAAGGTTATTATGATGAATCAGGGATGTTAGTGGAATACTCCATTTTTTAAACGGACAGCTCTCTCCTTTAATTAATACTTACCTTTCCGATGTAATACTGTCACATTGATATTTAAAGGGCATATTCACCCCTCCCATCCATGACTGACAGCTGCTAACTAGGAACCTAACTACTGCAATTTAGGGGGTTATTTGAGAGGCGGACTTGCTCTTCAATGTTACAATTAACTTAACAGAAGTTTATTTATAACAATAAGAGACAGTTCTTCATTTAGTAACTGTCTCTTTAATGTGTTTTCCTATTTTAGTTAAATAATTAACTGAAATTCTGTTCTAAAGATCTACTTTTATAATTTTAAGCTTAATAAATACATAGGAAAGGCCTGTGTTGTACTGACCATGGCTCCATGAATCCAAAAAATGGTCTACAACTGGCCTTCTGGGTCTCCACTGGTGCAATGCTGTTCAAAACATCATAGATGGTATAGCATTTACTGAAGGGCTTCCATGGAAATTACCCAGAAGTCTCTCCTATTTTTAACATATTAGAGAGAATTCTGTTCTTATATAAATTATCAACTAGGCCACACCCCAGATTTCAGTTTTGTAATTAGATTTGGAATACACAGAGTTAACAAAGTAAAAAATAAAATGTTACTAATCAATTAAACTAAACATAAGGGCTATGCCCCACTCTGCGCTTCAGATTAGAACACCAGTGCAATGCAGTCCGACCGCCCTACTACATGCAATGCAGTCCGACCGCCCTACTACATGCAATGCAGTCCGACCGCCCTACTACATGCAATGCAGTCCGACCGCCCTACTACATACAATGCAGTCCGACCGCCCTACTACATGCAATGCAGTCCAACCACCCTACTACATGCAATGCAGTCCGACCGCCCTACTACATGCAATGCAGTCCGACCACCCTACTACATGCAATGCAGTCCAACCTCCCTACTACATGCAATGCAGTCTGACCGCCCTACTACATGCAATGCAGTCCGACCGCCCTACTACATGCAATGCAGTCCGACCGCCCTACTACATGCAATGCAGTCCGACCGCCCTACTACATGCAATGCAGTCCGACCACCCTACTACATGCAACTGCACTCCGGACCGCCCCCTACTAAAGCAATGCAGTGACCGCCCTTACTACATTGCAATGCAGTCTGACTGCCCTACTACATAATGCAGATCCGACAACCCCTACTACATGCAATGCAGTCCGACCACCTTACTACATGCAATGCAGTCAAGACCACCCCTAACTACACCAATGCAGTCCGACCCCCTACTACATTGCAATGCAGTCCGACCGCCCTACTACATGCAATGCAGTCCGACCGCCTCTACATGCAATGCAGTAGACCACCACCTTATAATGCAAGCAGTCCGCACCACCTACTACATACAATGCAGTCCGACCCCTACTACATACATGCAGTCCGACCGACTACTACATACAAGCATCGAACGCGCCTACTACATACAATGCAGTCCGACCGCCCCTACTACATACAATGCAGTCCGACCGCTCCGATACTACATACAATGCAATCCGCCGCCACTATACATTACATGCAGTCCGACCGCCCTACTAGCTACATACAATGCAGTCCGACGCCTACTACATACAATGCACGTCCAACCACCCTAACTCATGCAATGCAGTCCGACCACCATACCTACTACATACAATGCAGCCGACCATCTCATACATGCAGTCCTAACCCATTACATACAATGCAGTCCGACCACCCTACTAATGCAATGCAGTCCGACCCGCCCTAATACATACAAGCAGTCCGACCGCCCCCTACTATATGCAATGCAGTTCCGACCACACTACTACATACAATGCAGTCCGACCGCCCTAGACTACATACCATGCAGTCGACCGCCTACTACATACATGCAGTCCGCCGCCCTACTACATACAATGTGTCGAACCACCTACTACATGCCAATGCCAGTCGACCACCCTAACTAACATACAATGCAGTCCGACCACCCTACTACATACAATTGCAGTCCGAATCCTATACATACAAATGCAGTCCACCGCCCTACACATACAATGACAGTCCAACACGCTAAACATGCATGCACACCCCTACTACAGACAATGCAGTCCGACCACCCTACTAATAACAATGCCGTCCACTGCCCT
Source organism: Hymenochirus boettgeri (assembly GCA_019447015.1). Taxonomy (NCBI): domain Eukaryota; kingdom Metazoa; phylum Chordata; class Amphibia; order Anura; family Pipidae; genus Hymenochirus; species Hymenochirus boettgeri. The sequence goes on from CM033470.1 coordinate 1,908,096, forward strand.
ACTACATACAATGCAGTCCAACCACCCGACTTACATACAATGCAGTCCGACCACCCTACTACATACAATGCAGTCCGACCACCCTACTACATACAATGCAGTCCGACCACCCTACTACATACAATGCAGTCCGACCGCCCTACTACATGCAATGCAGTCCGACCACCCTACTACATACAATGCAGTCCGACCGCCCTACTACATGCAATGCAGTCCGACCACCTTACTACATACAATGCAGTCCGACCGCCTTACTACATGCAATGCATTTGGATCCGTTACCGGAATACGAGGCTCCTGCACAATCCTTTAAGAAGTAATTTGTCATTTTAATTTTTTAAAGGGCATGTACACACCATAATGAAAATGTGCATATAGATAAGGAACCCCAAACCCCCATCAACCCTAAATGTATGCTATGTAGAAAATACACCTGTATCATACATGCTAATAGCATGAAAAGGCCCATTATGGTACCTACAGTATTATAGAGCTAAAATTCCCAGTCTTGCTTAGGAAGCAACAGAGAGATTTATAGTTGGACCAGAGCTGGAGTTTCAAGGCTACATATTCCTTTACACATGTTTTTATTCTATACGCTTCATGACACACAGATACTACATGACAAATACATTTCCTTCTCTGTATATAAACACATAAAATCCATTATTATCCATAGAAATCTGCCAGCGTCAGACAGTTTTACTAGTTTGTGTGTAACCGCAAAGAAAATCTCAGTAGTTTGACTGTAGGAAACCAGCAATGTGGTCAGGTGTACAGGAAGGGATACGCCAGATTCTACCACAACCAAGGACTCACTGGTCTGTGCATTTGTAGCAGATGAGTGTGACTTACACTGACTGGTAATTTGGGAACTGGGACGGTAACCAAACGAAAGTTCACTTTCAATGGCTAAGTACAAATAGAAAAATCAATCCCATAGCCTAAAAGCAGGATGTAATTATGCACGGCGCACACCACAACCACCCAAAGCCTACGTGTGCACACCACAACCACCCAAAGCCTACGTGTGCACACCACAATCACCCAAAGCCTACGTGTGCACACCACAATCACCCAAAGCCTACGCGTGCACACCACAACCACCCAAAGCCTATGTGTGCACACCACAATCACCCAAAGCCTACGCGTGCACACCACAACCACCCAAAGCCTACGTGTGCACACCACAATCACCCAAAGCCTACGCGTGCACACCACAACCACCCAAAGCCTACGTGTGCACACCACAATCACCCAAAGCCTACGTGTGCACACCACAACCACCCAAAGCCTATGCGTGCACACCACAATCACCCAAAGCCTACGTGTGCACACCACAACCACCCAAAGCCTACGCGTCCACACCACAACCGCCCAAAGCTTACGTGTGCACACCACAACCGCCCAAAGCCTACGTGTGCACACCACAACCACCCAAAGCCTACGTGTGCACACCACAACCACCCAAATCCTACGCGTCCACACCACAACCACCCAAAGCCTACGTGTGCACACCACAACCACCCAAAGCCTATGCGTCCACACCACAACCGCCCAAACCTTACGTGTGCACACCACAGTGGCCCAAAGCCTGCACGTGCACACCACAACTGCCCAAAGCCTATGCATGCACACCACAACCACCCAAAGCCTACACGCACACACCAGAACTGTGGCAAACAATGCCACCACAAAACAGTTAACGTGGTGACATACAAACGTCAGGTAGTGTTTGGCATTCTTGGGGAATAACCGGTACCTGCTAATGACTTTGAAGGAGCCGTGATGTAATGATGCATTGTTTTACGGATTTTTCATATTAAGAATATTAGACAATGCAGGCTTTCGAGAATACTTCTCTTCTTCGGGCCTCTAAGGATTTTTGAAAGCTTTAGGATTCCTAATTTGCTTGGTTAGCCATAAAAGGTATCACTTAACTAAACATATCTCCTGCTAAAATCAATGCAATACAGACCTCAACTTTTACATTGTCTATAGAAGCCATTGTACTTGGCTACACCTGAGAAACTTGTCTATCAATCTATGTGAGTATTGGGGGAGGAAATATACAATACAGTGACAATGGTGTTTGGACTATGTGGATTTAAAGGGCATGTCTATCCCCAAAACTAACATCCCGCTGCTGGCACCACTGTGTAGTGTTCAAAAATCCTTACCTTACATCTCTACTCCGTATGGTTCTACTGCGGTGCCTGTTCAAAGAAAAGTGAAGAGTAGGAGGTGTCAGTGAGTCATCTGGTCCCTGTTTCCTCTCTGTCCACTGAGATGTTTCTGGTACGTGCCGGGGAGCCCTCTCCCCCCACCATCCATCCCTTCAGATCCCTTCTGTCTCCTTGACCCCCTACCATTACAAGAGTTTTTCTGTAGTGTAGGGAACCCTAGCCCAACCGCCAAGTTAGTTTGGTTAAATAGCTGCATAAATTTACTTACATCGCTTGGTTCCCCCGGCATTCTCTATTGCCGTCAGTCACGTCTGTGATTGGCTGCCTCTCGGAGATAAGTTTGATCTAATATACTGTATTTAGGGTAACAGCACTGAATACTGGGAACACAATTATACATGAATATTCATTTATTACATTTTTTAGATTATTTTTAATATCTTCATTCCTTAAATTTAACTCAATTAGTCCCCTGTATACTATCTTTGTTCTGAAACTATTAGTGCCTCGTTAATGAATTAATTACCCCAGAGCTGCACATCCCATAGATGAGAACAATCTCTCTTTGTCTATATAAAAATACCTCCACACCTATTTCCCACATCCGCCAGTTGATCCATAAGAAGGTCTCTGCTTTACTAATGTATATAATACAAAGTTATACAGCTCTGAGGTTTACAGCCAACAAACACAAAAACAAACTGTACTGGGAACGTGTAAACCTCCACAGAGGTACCGCTATGGGGCCGTATTGTACCCCACACAGAACGTTTATTTACCATCAATGGGGTGGGGTAAACCTAGTATCTGCTTGCGTTTGTTTATACACAACCGTTTCTTCCAACAACTCCCTCTATAATGAGATCTACATGTGTTTAGATTTGCTGGACTTTCTAAAAATGTTATTGTTAGTAAGAGACGGACAGAAAGGGGTTTAAAGGAAAACTTAAAAGTGACTGCAGATGAATAAAATAAAAAAAAAAGATAGAGAGAAAGAGAATATGGCAATTGCCACACATTTATTCTTGCTCCACCCACAATCATTGTCACTGACCATTCTTCCATGTCTGACATTGGAGAACATATGTTAATAAAGGAGGGGGTTTGAACTGTCAATTACTGAGAGAAAGCAGTCGGTTACTGCATGAGTGCAATTCTCCTTTAAATTCCTCTTTATTTTTTTTAAGTGTATTAAGCCGGGCACCTTTTGACCAACCCCTCAACAAAGGCCACACTCCAAACCACACCCATTTACCACTTCTACCAAGGGAAGAAAATGGACTAAATTTTGGCGGAAATTTGTGAACTGCAAAAAGCATGAACTCTATAAATGTTAACGTTAAAGTAGGGGACCTTGTAGAAAACTGAATAGCAGTAGGGGATAAAAAGAAATGATTCCCCTTCACCCAGCTCTGCATTACCTGCCGCCTTCATGCAGCCACTCAGGCCCTGCTCTGCCCATCATGGGGTAAGTGTCTGTCTGGGCAGTGCTTGACAAGTCTTATTTACAATTTTGTGTGTGTGATCTGGGAATAAGGGGGCATCTTATATGTACCTGTCTGTGTGATTTGGGCATGAGGGTATCTTATATGTACCCATCTGTGTGAGCTGGGGATCTTATATGTACCTGTCTGTGTGAGATCTGGTAATTATGTGAGATCTGGTAATAATGTGAGATCTGGTAATTATGTGAGATCTGGTAATGGTTTTTGGTGGGTTATATTTATGTAGTGGGTTTGAGGTTCTGCCGGTTTATTACTGAAGGGAATTATTACCAAGACGCAGTTTTGCCAAGCACATGAATTGAAATTTACCAGATGTGTACCGAAGTACAGTCTTTTCAAAATGTTCAATACGACGTGTCCGCGTTACAACTGTTTTTTTTAATTATTATTGTGAGTTGTTTTAGCGCCAAACACAAATTCCGTAGCGCTTTACAATACATGGATACATTTATCATCAGGCCATTGCCACCGAAGAGCTGACAATCTAAGCACATTATTGGGAACACATACATCGGAACTGTCTTCATGGATTGATGAAACCAGGAGTGCCCTAGGAAACCACAGAGACAGCGAGAGAAAACTTCTTTAGGTATGTTTGTATGTTGTATGATGATACTATGCTATGTATATATGTCTTTTGTTGTATGGTATATATGTACATGTATGTATGTATTTATGTATGTATATCTGTATTCTCTCTGTCTGTATGTCTCTTGCTCTATTCTGTATGTACTTCTAGTTGTCATTTGTCTCGTGATGTATTGTATAGTGTGTTTTTGTATGTATGTATACTACTGTTGTATCTCTAGTTGTGTCTATGTACTGTATGTATGTATGTTGTAATGTATGTTTATTTATAACACGTGCCATTTGGGGGACACCAAGCGCTGTACACGTTAAAAAACCAAGAAAAGACAATTATAGATGTGGTCCAAGGGCGGATTTCGAACTTCGACTTCAACGCTACACACTTGACAGGGTAACCCAAATAGCTTATAATAGCCCCTCTTAAACGTTCATAATTAATGGAGGGGGCGGGGTGTGTCTTTGGGTTGTGAAGTGAGGTATTCTACATGATTTACCTGAATCCCCCGTTGTGCACCATCGCACGCATTAATATTAAACATCCTCCAGTTTCTCTCTAAGAGGGCGAACACTATGACCTGCTCTATAGACTGGTATCCCATTAACAAGCGACCCACTTTAAACAAGAGTTTGCCTCTTGATAAATGTTTCTTGTTTTCCACGCACCGTCCTGTCTAGCCGGGCTTTATAATTTTTATATATGTACTGTAAAAATATTGATTAGCTTGGCTGGCTGCCTTCCCAGCTCCGATGGCGATAAGGAAGGATTTATATTTATAAGATTAGAAAAAAGTAAAAAAATCCTCAAGTGCCGAATTTAGCAAACCTCTGTCTTAAAGTGACCAATTTCTAGAACTGAACTTTAATACAAAATGAAACCCCCCCGCTTTATCTGTGGGTTATGTATAACAAGCCGCATATTAAGGAAAAAAAAATTTTGGGAAAAAAATGACTGTGTCTGGAATCAGGTATTGGGGATGTATTTGTGACGATGGCGGGAAAGACCCCTCATGGATATCAACACGTCTAATATCCCAGTCCCAGATCCAACGGAATCAAACGCGTATTCGTTAAGTGAATAGCCACAGATAGTAGCGTTTTCCCGAGGCTACGAACGTTCACCACTGGCCACGGGTATGCTCAGGTGTTACCGTACTAAAGTTAGGAATCAGCCGCGGTCTGTGGAATGTGTGAGTGCTGAACATTTTCTCAAATATACTTTAATATAGACCTTTTAGCGAAAACACTCTGGACGTTTCGACACATTCTTGAAACCATGTAGACTGAATCTTAAGATTGATACAGTGTCTACCGATTAAGGGTTAAGAGATAAGTAGTTGTATTAAACCAATACGTTGGAATGACTATTATGTATCCTTTACCCTTATACAACACCTATTCTGGTAAGATACAGTACTAAACAAGATGCGGTTAGTAAAGAAGAATCACCTGAGACTGTAAATACATGAATTCATATGGATGTCATGTAGAGATCGAACCAGAACAATACTGCCCCCAAAGAGCTGTACAACCAGACACAATTAAAAAAGGTACGGGATAAGTTATCCCAGTGTTGATCAATAACATCTGAATGATGTTGATGGCTAGGGGTGAAATTTTTATTTTAGACCTTAAGATGTTTGTTGGCATCAGAGTTAGGGGGGGACATAAATTCTCCAGTGAATGAAGAAGCAAGTAGTGGTGGGTTAGAAGGACAGTGAGAAGGGTTTACATAGTCTAGGTGTGAAAACAGGATGAGCATTCAAGAGATACAGTATCGTGGGGAAGCATATTACAAATACTAACCAGAGTTGATAGACAGTATATAGTAAGTTCCTTGTTGCCAGGATCTCTGCTATTAATGTACTGACCACAACGTTGTTAATATCAATGTTGGCTAGGGTATCAGTTTATTGGCAGTTGCCAGCCTCTGGGTGATTAAACCTGTAAATAATGAAATGTAGGGACAAACTATGGCTATGGCCTTTGTAAACTTTTTGAACATCTTTTGGAAACTTCCTAAGTTGACATTGCCGAATATACAATTTGACATTCGGAACACTGCGAAACCTCACCCCCCAGATAATAATAGTATTTCACTAATTAATAACCCAGGGGATGAGTGAGGCCCTAAATCAATTCTCAATACTTTCATGTTAGTTAATACTTACATCAAAATTTTCCTCTGCTGCTCTGGTCACTTTATAGCTTGTTTTCTGCAGTCCGAGATTGCCAATGAGAAGACACGCTCAATAGGCCTGTCTTCAATTGGCCAGAACTCAACTGTCATTGACAGTAGCAGAGGGGTGGAGCAAAAAATGGAAAATATTCCTTTAAAGAACTTTGTCTTAGGTGTCATTACCCTGGGTACTATAATGGGTGAATGGAGGAATTAAACCAGAAATTCTCCCTGACACGCCTTACTTAAGACTGATTTTGTTTCTAGACTCCTAAAACATTTATTGTTACGGAGGTTCTAGATACATTCACTTTTCATTTTCGATCTAAACGGCAGAGAAGACTGGAGGACTTTTGGTCTGGGAGTGCTTGGTTACACTGTTTTAATGAAGGAAAGAACATGGATACTGGGAGGAAAACCCATGGTGAGCTGTCCCTGTACCACAGGATCTGCTCCAATCTCCCCATCATTGCCCTCTTGCTTTGCTTTGTTCTCACAAGCTTGCAGTTAAATTTATGTTATGTATGCGAAATGAGATTGCCTTGTTAATTAAGAGAATCATTAAAAGTGGAAGAAAATATTTAGTGTGGATAAAAGAGCGTTTGGTGAATATTGTAAAAGGATAGATGCCATTGTAATATCCTGAAAATCTCCTATACGGTGGCCTGTTGCTGTGAGTCTATTTTTCTATGTTTTCGGGGGTGGGGGTTACCCCAGCTCTTGGATACGATATCAAAGTTTGAAATAAAGAATCATTCTGGATATTATCCATCATCTTACACGTTTTAATGACCACAGTGTAAACCAAATACAGATATTTCTAGAATGTTTAGAGAGACGTGAAGTGATAAAATCTCATTCTGGTTACATTAGCTAGAGCATTACCTGTTGCACTGCCTAGGCATGTATTGTATAGGACATTATATGGTCTAGGGCATTGTATGTTTGGACTTAACTAAGTCAGGACTTATTTTGACTTATATGGTCTAGGACCTTGTATTGTATAGGAACCTTATATGGTAAGGGACATTGTATTGTAATAGGACATTATAGGGTCTATGACATGGTAAGGACATTTATGGTGCATTATTGTAATGGACCATTATATGGTATAGGCATTGTATTGATATAGGACATTATATGGTCAATAGGACATTGTATTGATTAAGGACATTATATGGTCTAGGCCCATTATTGTATGTTATATGGTTAGGACATGTATATGTCGATACCTCTAGGACCTTGTATTCGGTATAGGGACATTCATTGCTAGACATTTTGTATAGGACATGTATATAGGTACATATGATAGTCTATAGGACATAGTTTATGGTTAGTGATGTATAGGTAGCATTATATGGTATAGGGACATTATTGGTACTAGGACAGTATATGTGTAAGGACATGTATGGTCTAGGTAAATTGTATAGGCTTAGTCTAGGAATCATGTATAGAAAGCCCTAGGCATATATTTAGGAAACTTATTGAATAAATTGACATTATATGGTCGGACTATGTGGAATATTGGTCTAGGACATTATATTGTATAGGACATATTATGGTCTCGGGACTATATTGTATAGGACATTAATATGGTCTAGGACATTATTTTGTATCGGACATTATATGGTCTGAGGACATTATCTTGTATATGACGGACATTATATGGTCTAGGAATTATTTAGGACTATAGGGTCTAGGAATGTATAGACATATATGGTCTAGGACATTATATTGTATAGGACCATTATATGGTCTAGGCAATTTTTGTATAGGAATTATGGTCTAGGAAGTTATATTGTATAGGAATTATATGGTCTAGGACATATCGTATAGCCATATAGTAGGACATTTATTATGCAATAAGTTAGCATTATATTTAGGACATATGGTTGCATTTATTGTGACATTATATGGTCTAGGACATTATATTGTATAGGAATTATATGGCTAGAATATATTGTATAGGACTTATGATGGTCTAACAGTTGATGACATTATAGTGTACTAGGACCATTAGATAAATGTAGTCTAGGACACTTATATATGTATAGCACCTTATAGGTCTAGGACATAATTGTATAGGAACATTATATGGTCTAGGACATTTCAGTATGGACAATTGGTATAGGACTTTTATTGTGACATAATGGTCTAGGACATTATATTTCTGTAATCATGGACCTCTTGGTTTAGAGGGTCTCTGATAGGACATTTATATTGATAGGACATTTTTATATAGACATGATATGGTCCTAGGTACATATGATGGTATAGACATTATATTAGGTATAGATAGAATTTATATGGAGGCCATTAGCTTATGGCTCAAGATATAGGACATTATATTGTATAGGACATTAATGTCTGTGACATTAATATATCTGATGTTTCTAGTGCTCTTTGTTCCAAAGGGACCATGGTTCTTGTAAGATAGTAGAAGTTATATATAGGTTAATAGTGATATTTGACCATTATATGTAAGACATAGTGGTAGGACTTGGTAGACTTCGGACTATGATTATTGCTTAGAACAGTTACAGTGGACTTTATATCCTGTGTTCTTGTAGGCCACCATGGGTAGTCGTAGGATACGATGAGCTGTTACATAAATCTTCGGCTGGGATCTATTAACAGTGGACAATGAATGAATAATTACCCAATACCTTGTCTATAAACTATAATATGGGCGTTTTGTTTTCTACACTTAGATACTGGTAGGTTCCATTTACAATGGAATTTTACATTACATTCCAAGGTTCCTACACTGGGTAATTATTCCAGACACCCTGAATGGATATGTGATATGTGTATGCAGTATATATGGTGTTCCAATGCAACATACGGGTTTCTTAGGCGTTGGACGTGTACAAAACCCAATTATTGCGCCTTCTAATAACCCATCCATGCAGGGACACTAAAGGGGTTTTGGAAGAAGCCTTTGCATATACCGAGTGCTGCTTATTGTTTGTTGTATTATTTTCTTTTTACATTATGCAAGTGCTAATCGTTGGATTATCACAGTGCTACTCAGGTATATGCAGTGGCTAATCAGTTTTCTCGAGCCACAGGGGAGAGCAGGGCAAGAGGGGTGGCAGGAGAATAGCATTTGCTGGATGCAAGCAGTCACGGCAGTCATTGCGTATCTAAGACAGGAGCTCCGAAGAGAAGAGAGACGCTAGATAGCAGGAGGGGGTAGAAGAGATGTATTCATCTGAGAGCAGCAAAGAGCTTGATGCTTGCTCAGGAAAGCAATACCCAGTCTCAGTGTGAGAAAAATGTATTTTTGGTGTGCTGGCACACGGCACATTGTCTTTTGGTAAGTAACACTGACAGTCCAAAAAAGACGCAAACCCCCCCCCCAAAAAAATAATAAATAAAAAAAGAAGCGGAGAAGGAGTAAAGAAAAAAAAGTGACTCACGAGTAAGTTACGACGGATGTTTGGGATTCTCGTAGTTCATTTTGGACATTGAAGGGGACATGTTATCAGAAGGCTCGGTCATCAAGGACGTAGCACTGGTGAGCAACAATGGAAAGCTTTGTTTTAAATACGTTCAGCACGTGTAAGAAATTGGGGATGGTCGAATTAGGTCTCATAATAAAAACCTAAAACTTCACTGTCCATTTAAATAAACTGAATGTTGTATGTCTAATTCAGATTCTCAACGTGATACATACTTATATAGACGAAACGAGGTCTAAGAAACGTTCCACACTGGAAAGCACTTATCCAATTCTTCATACTGGTGAGACCTTTACTGACGTGATACACTGTGCCATCTAGGGCAATATCCATGTATGCTAGATCCTGACCTCCTTATACTGTGATATTACCTACCTCAATGATAGGTTGTGGTTCTTTGGTAGCTACTAAGACATATGTCTTTTAATACAAACCTCCAATACTATGTTACTATGTACCTGTTATACGACATTATGGGTAGGGTATAAAGGTTGGGACTAGGATGGACGTGGTCTTTATAACAACTCCAATACATGTTTACTATTATACTGTAACAGACATTATGGGTAGGGGTATTAAGATTAAAGGATAGATGGAGGATGGCTATGTCTTTTACAACCTCCAATACATGTTCTATGTAACCTGTTATACAACATTATGGGTACGGGTTATAAAGGTTGGAACTAGATGGACGTATGTCTTTATACAACCTCAAGTTACTATTTACTATGTAAACTGTTTAGACATACATTATGGGTAGGGTAATAAAGGTTGTGACTAGATGGACGTATGTCTTTATACAACCTCCAATACTAAATGTTTTACTATGTAACTGTTATACAGACATTATGGTAGGGTATAAAGGTTGGACTAGATGAGATATGTCTTTTAATAAAACCTCCAACTATGTTACTATGTAACGTTAGACAGACATTATGGTAGGGTTATAAAGGTTGGACTAGAGGACATATGTCTTTATACAACCTTCCAATACCTTGTTACTATGTAACGTGTTACGACATTATGGGGTAGGGTATAAAAAGTTTTGATAGATGGACTTATGTCTTTTCATACAACCTCCAATACTCGTTACTATGTAACGTTATAACAGACATTATGGTGGGGTATAAGGTTGGACTAGATGGGCGTATGTCTTTATAAAACCTCCAATACTATGTTACTATGTAAACTGTTATACAGACCATTATGGGTAGGGGTAATCAGTTGGACTAGATGGACGTATGTCTTTATAACAACCTCCCATACTATGTTACCCTATGTAAACTGTAACAGACATTAGTGGGTGGTGTATAAAGTTGGACTAGATGGACGTAGTCTTTATTACAACCTCACATAACTATGTACTATGTAACTGTTATACAGACCTTATGGGTGGTAGGTATAAAAGGTTGGACTAGAATGGAATATGTCTTTTATACAACCTCCAATACATGTTACTATGAAAAAAATAACTGTTATAAGTATAAGCATTATGGGGTAGGGTATAAAGGTTGGACTGATGGGCGATGTCTTTATACAACCTCCAATACTATGTACTATTTAATTGTTTAACACATTATGGGTAGGGTTATAAAGGTGGACTAGATGGAGGTGTTTGTGTCTTTAATACAACCCCAATACTATGTACTATGTAACGTTATAACAGACATTATGGGTATGGTATAAAGGTTGGACAGATGGACGTATGTCTTTATACACAACCTCCAAATACCATTTACTATGTAACTGTTATACAGATAGTAGGGTGGGTTAGGGTATAAAGGTTGGCCTGATGGAGTACTATGTCTATATACACACTCCAATACTATGTTACTATGAACGTGTTAGACAGGACATTATTGGTACGGTGTTAAGGTTGGACTAGATGGACGTTTGTCTTTATAACCACCTCCAATACTATGTTACTATAACTTTATACAGAATTATGGGTAGGGTATAAAGGTGTGGATTAGTATGGGGGGTGGGGGGGGCGGGACGTATGTTTTTATACAACCTCCAATACTTGTTTTACTAGTAACTGTTATACAGACATTATGGGTAGGGTAAAGGTTGGCTAGATGGACGTATGTCTATTATAAACACTCCAATCTATGTTACCATGTAACTGTTATAACAGGACATTATAGGTAGCGGTATAGAGGTTGGACTAGATGTGGACGGTATGTCTTTATACAACCTCCAATACTATGTTAATATGTAACTGTGTATAGGACCTTAGGTGCAGGGTATAAAGGTGACTAAATGGACGTAGTCTTGATATCAACCTCCAATTACTATGTTACTAGTAAACTGTTATAAGAATTATGGGTAGGGTATAAAGGTTGATAGAAGGACGTATGGTCTTTTATACAACCTCCAATACTATGTTACTACTGTAACCTGTTATAATGACTTATGGGCAGGGTATAGTGAGTTGGACTAGTGGAACGTATGGTCTTTATTCAACCTCAATACTATGTACTATGTAACTGTTATACAGACATTTTGGTAGGGGTATTAAGGTGGACTAGATGGATCGTATGTCTTTTATCAAACCTCCAACTACTATGGTTACTTTGTAACTGTTATACCAGAATATGGTAGGGTTTATATAAGGTTGACAGATGGACGTATGCTTTTAACAACCTCCAATACTATGTTACTATGAATGTTTAGACCAGACATTATGGGTAGGGTTAAAGGTTGGACGAGATGGACGTGATGTCTTTATACTAACCCTCAATACTATGTTTACTAATGTAATGTTACAGACATTATGGGTAGGGTATAAAGGATGTGGACTAGATGGGACGTAGTCTTATAACAACATACAAACTATGTTACTATGTAACTGTTTACAAAGACAGACCTTATGGGTAGGGTAATAAAGGTTGACTAGATGACGTATGTCTTTATAAACCTTCCAATAATATGTTACTATGTAAAACTGTTATACAGACATTATGGGTAGGGTATTGGTATAAGGTTGGACTAGATGGCCGTTATGTCTTTATACAACCTCCAATACATGTTACTATGTAACTTTATCACAGACATTATGGGTTAGGGATATAAAGGTTGGAACTAGATGGACGTATGACCTTTATAACACTCCAAGACGTATGTTACTATTAACTGTTATTACAGACATTAGGGTAGGGTATAAAGGTTGGAACTAAGGAATGAGTATGCTTTATCAATCTCCCAATACTAGTGTTACATGTAACGTATATAACCAGACATTATGGGTAGGGTTAAATAAGTGTTGATTTAATGGACATATGTACTTTATAACACCTCCAATACTATGTTACTATGTTTTAACTGTATACAGGCATTATGGGTAGGGTATAAAAGGTTGGACTAGCATGGACATATGTCTTTATTAACAACCTCCAATACTAGTTATAGTAACTGGTATCCCAGACCTTATGGAGGGTGTAAAATTGGACTAGATGGACATATGTCTTTATACAAACCTCCAATACTATGTTACTATGTAACTGTTTATACAGACTATAGGGTGGAATAAACGGTTTGACTAGGATGGGACATATGTGCTTTATACAAACTCCAATACTATGTTACTATGTAACTGTTCTACCGACATTTGGGTAGGGTAATAAGGTTGGACTAGATGGACTAGGTCTTTATCCAACCTGCCATACTATGTTACTATGTAACTCTTATACAGGAATTATGGGTAGGGTCTATAAGGTTGGACTAGATGTGACGTATGTCTTATAAACCTCCAATACTATGTTATATGAACGTTATACAAACATTATGGGTAGGTGTATAAAGGTTGGACTAGATGGAGTATGGCTTATTACAACCCCCAATGATATGTTACTATGTAACTGTTAACAGACATTATGGGTAGAGTGTATTGTGTACTGGTTAATGATGTGGTTAAGATTGTGCCTTTATACTTGTCAGTATACAAGTTTACCTGCGACCCAATTAACGTACTCGCTCTGCTTACAATTTATGAGAGGGGGGGATATATTTATTGGTATATATTAGTTTTAGCATATGATGTTCTATTTTCAAACCTGGAACTTGTGTTAAAAATAACTATTTATAAAGGGCAAGTCCATCTGTAACATTGAAATTTCTAAAAAAACGAAATGTACCTGTGTACCTGGGAGGGTAGCATTGGTATTTTACTCCCACATATAATTTCATTGACGATTTCAACCAGGGTACCAGTTCACCGCAGGTTAGTGTCCTGGATCTCTTCTGTATTAACAGAGGAAGCCGGTCAGAGCAGTTTTTCTTTGTGCTGGCGCTCCTCAAAAGGAGTTATTGGAAGGTAGGATCTACCAGTCAGCTACCTCCAGTGGATAATTTCATTTTTTTCTTTTTAATATATGCATTAATAGTTTCTCTTTAAAAGTATTGTTTACAACACAAGGTAGGGTCGTGTGTGAGTTATTTTTTACTGTATTGTACAGTGGTAAAATTATTCCAAATCAATAAGGAAATAATGAGCTGGGTTGTTATTGTTTAGGCGACGTTTTGACACAGCTAATTTCCTTATACTGAAAAAAAAATGAATTCCTTCCTCATCTTAATCTATGAATAAATATGTTAAGTATCTCTGAGGGGGTTGTGTTTTGTGCTGGCATGTCTTCATCCAGCACTGTTTGCTCAGGGGAGCATTATCCCCCCCTCCCCCTTTTAAATTCACCACTCCCACTCATTGACCTGACTCATTTCCCACAAACCAATGTCACAGCCTGCACACAAGCATACTCATTCAACTGCCAATCCTCTGTCACCATTGCAGCTACAGTAAACTCCTCACAGAAATATAGTATTGAGAGAAGGCACGTTGATTGACAGTCTGAAAAGATAAGAAGTTTAGATTGGAATCTAAAGAAATAGGGGCGATCAACAAAATAATGATACAGTGGTGGTTGGGAAGAATTATAGTTTCCATTAATGACAATTTAAAACAACTTTTTTTAGCATAGATGCCCTTTAAGAATCTTTGATCTGAAAATAAAACTTCTAGGGCCTGATGCAATAAAGGAAGAAAAAGTTGGCCTGAGCTTTTAATTTAGAGCATCCAATCAAATATTAACTCTTCAAAAAGCTGCCATCTGATTGTTTGCTGAGTTGACCTCTCTTGTGGTCTATATTTTCCCCATTGGGGTTCTGTAATGGGGTAATAAAACATGGTTTACATGGAAGACACACAATGTACCCAATCAGTTTTGGCCGTAGAGTTTGTTTAGTGTTGTGGTCCAAAGATTAATGCATGAGACCTTCCACTTCTGTCTCCCCCCTCGAGAGTTCACTTATGAAATGTAAAGACTTGGCCGTCTTCCCGTGGTCGGAAAGCCTTTGGGATTTTCAGATCATTGGACGCTGTGAGGAGGTATTATTCTCTGCTTGAGAAGAACAGACTTGACTGGACTTGGGAAGGGTATAATCAGCAGGCCTGGAAACTATACAGAGTTGCTATGGTTCCTTTCAGGACATCACTGGAGGGGATACCTGCAAACCATCACAAATCATTTTGTGCAATGTAATTGCTATGGAGTCAGCAGAATTGCTCGTTCCAATGCTTTAGTTCGGGGGGGACAGATTGGCTCCCGTCTTCTAGTTATTCACATGAGTAGCTACTGTTTTTATTATTGGAAAGTGTCAATAAGGGGGACTCTAAACTATGTTGAAGGGGGGTGGGCGTTTCATTCATTCTGCAGCTGTACCTTTCTTGTTACTGGAGACTCTCAAAGAGCAAATATAGAACATGGTTCCTCGGTTGACTATTGTGTTTCGACTTTCATTTCCCATCCAAGTGTCTTTTAGTAAAGGTTAGAAGAAAGACCAGGGCCAATGCTTAGACTTATAGACTGAATACAGACCCTGAGCTGGAATGTGTGGCACAATATGGACTAAACCTGGTTAGTCTATTTATAGGTAGATAATGAATTACTTGGGTTTCCAAACATACCAGGCTTGTACAGCCCAACAATCCCCTCTGTAAGGCCCCAACTATCCTATAAAATAACTATACAACCCTACTAGCTTCTACATTTATTTCCTGTTCTAGCCTAATAAACTGGTTATTGTAATGGTTCTGATGGAGGCAGGGGGGTATTGATGGTCCTAGAATGGTTCATTACATAGATGGGTACATGGTCTTTTACTGGTGGGGTAGAGTTTGAAGCAATTACTTTAGATCCCCCCAAAAATATATTTTATATTACAGAGAAAGGATGTGACTTCAACTTAGGTGTTTTTATCCCAGGACTTCCAGGATTGGGAACTATTGGTCATGGCTGGGATCATTCATCATAATTAGACAGAAATCCTATGTCCCTCCCAGTCACCAGATCTCACATTATTACCCAGATCTCACATATTTACCAAATCTCCAATACTTACCAGATCTCACATTATTACCAGATCTCACATTATTACCAGATCTCACATAATTACCAGATTCATTCTTACATGACTCCATAATACCAGATCTCACATTATTACCAGATCTCACATATTACCAGATCTCACATAAGACAGTCCAGTATTACTCAATCTCACATTATTACCAGATCTCACATAATTACCAGATCTCACATAATTACCAGATCTCACATTATTACCAGATCTCACATAATTACCAGATCTCACATTATTACCAGATCTCACATAATTACCAGATCTCACATAATTACCAGATCTCACATTATTACCAGATCTCACAATTACCAGATCTCACTAATTACAGATCACATAATTACCAGATCTCACATTATTACCAGATCTCACATAACTTAACCAGATCTACATAAACCAAATCTCACATAATTACCTGATCTCAAACATATATCAGATCTCACATAATTACCAGATCTCACCATTATTACCAGTCCACATTCGCTTGTGTAGGTCTCATATCCAGGTCATGGATATCTGTTGTATTCATTAGAATGACTTGAACTTCAGAACTCAAGAACTAATTCAAGTCCAGTGATCTAATTATACAACAGATACAGATCCACATTATTACCAGATCTCACATTCATTACCAGATCTCACATAATGATCCAAGATCTCACATTATAGATTATAATACCAGATCTCACATAATTACCGATCTCACATTATCAGATCTCACAAATGACCAGATCTCACATAATACCAGATCTCACATTATATCAATCTCACAATTACAATTCACCAGATCTCACATAATTAACAGATTCACATAATTACCAGATATCTCACATTATTACCGATCTCACATATTATCAGATTCTCACATTATTACCAGATCTCACATAATTACATGATCTCAGCATTATTACCAGATCTCACATTATTACCAGATCTCACATATTCCAGATCTCCACATAATTACCAGATTCACATATGCATCTCACATTATTACCAGATCTCACATACATTACCCAGATCTCACATTATTACCAGATCTCACATAATTACCAGATTCAATTACGATATCACTAATTACCAATCTTCACAAATTACAGATCTCACATTATTACCAGATCTCACATTATTACCAGATCTCACATTATTACCAGATCTCACATTATTATCAGATCTCACATTATTACCAGATCTCACATAATTACCAGATCTCACATTATTACCAGATCTCACATTATTACCAGATCTCACATAATTACCAGATCTCACATAAGTACCAGATCTCAATTATTACCAGATCTCACATTATCAGATTTCACATTATTACCAGATCTCACATAATTACCAGATCTCACATTATTACCAGATCTCACATAATTACCAGATCTCACATAATTACCAGATCTCACATTATTACCAGATCTCACATAATTACCGATCTATAATTACAAGATCTCACATTATTACCAGATCTCACATATTACCATCTCACATTATTACAGATCTCCATTATTACCAGATCTACATATATCAGATTCTCAACTATTATTACCAGATCTCACATAATTACCAGATCTCAAATTATTACCAGATCTCACATAATAATTTCAACAATTACCAATTCACATTATTACCAGATACTCATACAGATTCACATATCTTACCAGATCTCACATAATTACCAGATCTCACATTTTACCAGATCTCACATTATTACCAGATTCACATAATACCCGATCTCACATATTACCAGATCTCACATTATTACCAGATCTCACATTATCAGATTTCACATTATTACCAGATCTCACATATTACCAGATCTAATCATTATTACCAGATCTCACATATTACCAGATCTCACATTATTACCAGATCTCACTTATTACCAGATCTACACCAATATATTACCAGATCTCACATTATACCAGATCTCACATAATTACCAGATTCACATAATTACCAGATCAATCACATTATTACCAGCTCACAATTTTTCAGATACTCGATCATTAATTCACCAGATCTCACATCATTATTACCAGATCTCACATAATTACCAATCTCACATAATACCCAGATCTCACATTATACCAGATCCACATTTATCAGATTTTCACATTATACCAGATCTCACATAATACCAGATCTCACAGATTACCACGATTCACATTATACCGAGATCCACTATTACAGATCTCACATATATACCAGATCGCACCATCTAGTAACCAGATCTACATATAAGATTTCACATTATTACCAGATCTCACATAATTACCAGATCTCACATACACATGATCTATCCAGACTCACATATACCAGATCTCACATATTACAGAGATCTCACATAATTACCAGATCTCACATTATTACCAGATTGCACATTCAGTCCAGATCTCACATATATACAGATTACTCAACATAAATTCAATACCAGTCTAACCATAGATACAGATCTCACATATTATCAGATATCCCACAGATCTGATAATAATGTGAGATCTGGTAATTATGTGAGATCTGGTAATAATGTGAGATCTGGTAATAATGTGAGATCTGTATCTGTTGTATTCAATTAGATCAACTGGACTTGAAATGTAGTTCTTGAAGTTCTTGAAGTTCAAGTCCAGTTGATCTAATTGAATACAACAGATATACCATGACCTGGATGAATGAGAACCTACACAAGCGAATGTGAGATCTGGTAATAATGTGAGATCTGGTAATTATGTGAGATCTGATAATAATGTGAGATCAGGTAATTATGTGAGATCTGGTAATTATGTGAGATCTGGTAATTATGTCGGGTGGGTTTTTATTCCTGCTTTAACCTGTAATGTGCTTGGTTGTTATATAAACCTTGTTTTTAAGTATCTGTCTTTGTTGTTTTGCGTCCTTGTGTTCTTATACACAACCGCTTCTCTTTCAAACAAATCCCTCTATTAATGAGATCTTCTACATTGTGTTTTTATTTAGTTTAGATTTGCTGTGGGACTTTCTAAAAATGTTATTGTTAGTTAAGAGACGGACCAGAAAGGGGTTTGTTTGTTTTTAAAGGAAAACTTCAATTAAAAAGGATGCAGATGAATATAAAATACAAAAAAAAAAAAAAGATAGAGGGAGAAATGAGAGAATTAGAGAGAATATGGCAAATTGACCACACATTTATTCTTTGCCTCCGCTCCACCCACCAATCATGTCACTGACCATTCTTCCATGGTCGACATTGGAGAACATATGTTAAATAAAGGACGGGGGTTTGGTTTGTGAACTGTCAATTAATGAGGAGAAGAGAAAGCAGTCGGTTATGCATCCTATGAGTGAGTGCAATTCTACTTAAATCTCTTTATTTTTTTTAGTGGTATTAAGCCGGGGGGGCACAGACCTTTGGACCATACCCTATCCCAAAAAGGCCACAATCCAAAACCACACACAGTTAACAACCCATTATACCAAGGGAAGAAAATGGACTAAATTTTGGCGGAAAATTTGTGACACTGCAAAAAGCGTATTATGAAATATGAACTTATAAATGTTGAACGGTAAGTAGGGGACCTTGTAGAAAACATGAATAGCAGTAGGGCGGATAAAAAGAAATGATTCCCCTTCACCCCCAGCTCTGCATTACCTGCCGCCCTTCATGTGCAGCCCATCAGCCCTGCTATGCCCATCATGGGGTTAAGTGTCTGTCTGGGCAGTGCTGACAGCTTATTTACAATTTTGTGTGGGTGCTCTGGGAATAAGGGCGGACCATCTATATGCTACTGTCTGTGTGATTGGGCATGAGGGTATTTTTTTTTTCGATATGTACCCATCTGTGTGTGAGATGGGGATCTTATATGTACCTGTACTGTTGTGAAGATATGGTTAATTATGTGAGATTCGGTAATTGGTAATAATGTGAGATTGGTAATTATGTGGAATCTGGGTAATAAGTGAGATCTTGGTAATAATGTGAGAAAAAAATTGTGAGATCTGGTAATAATGTGAGATCTGGTCTAATTATGTGAGATCTGGTAATTATGTGAGACTGTATAATAGAGATATGTGAGATCTGGTAAGAAGGAGATCTGTTAATAATGTGATCTGTGTAATTGGCTTGAGATCTGGAATTAATGTGGAGATCTGTAATGTATGAGATCGTAAATGTGAGATCTGGTTAATTTGTGAGATCTGGTAATAATGTGTAGATCTGGTAATTAATGTGAGATCTGGGTATAATGTGAGTCTGTATATATGACCTGAGATCTGGAGTAATTATATGTAGATCTGAACAGATCTGATAATGTGGAGATCTGTAATAATGTCGAGATCATCGGTGGAAAATATGTGAGATCTGGATAATATGTAAGATTCTCGGTAAGGTAATTTAATGTGAGATCTGGGTAATTATGGAGATCTTGGTAATTATGTGAGATCTGGGTAATAATGTGACTGATATATGTGATTACGTGGATATGATCTGGTATTTATTGAATCTGGATGAGATCTATTATGTTGAGTCTGTATATGATGCGATAGATTGAGGTATCGGTAATTATGTGAGATTCTAGGTAATTAAGTGAGTCCTGACTAATAATTGTCTTTTGTATTAGATCTGGACTGAATTATTTTAGCTGAAGTTATCAGATCATCAACAGTTACTGCCTTGTGAATGAGAACTCAGAATGTAACTTTATAAGTGAGTCTGTATATGGGACTGAAAATTAGTCGTATTATGTGAGATCTGGTAAATTAATGTGAGATCTGGTATTATTAATGGTATATGGATATCTGGCATTGTGAGAGATTATGTGAGATCTTGGTAATTATGTAACGGTAATATGGAGATCTGGTTAATAATTGAGATCTGGTAATTATGTGAGATCTGGTAATAATGTGAGATTCTGGTAATTATGTGAGATCTGTTGAATAATGTGAACGATCTGGAATTATGTGAGATCTGGGTAATTATGTTAGATCGAATGTAATTATGTGAATATGGTTATAGTGAGATCAGGTGTAATAATGTGAGATCTGTGTATATATGTGATATCTGGTAATATGCATGAGATCTGGTAATAATGTGAGATCTGTTAATTAGTGAGTCTTGGTGGTAATAATGTGAGATCTGGGTAATTATTTGTGAGATCTGTTATGTAACTGTATATGTAGATTGAGAAATGTGGTGTAATAATGTGAGACTGGTAAAGGTAATTATGGAGATTGGGTAATAATGTTGAGTCTGATAATCAATGGGAGATCTGGAATAATGTGAGATCTGGGAATACAATGTGAGGATGCTGCGAATTAAAATGTGAATCTGGTAATATAATGTGAGATCTGGTAATTTTTTTATGTGAGATTGTGTATGGTAATGAATGTGAAGATCTGGTATAATGTGAGATCTGGTAATTATGTGAGACTCTCGGTACAGTATTGTGAGATCTGGTGAATAATGTGAGATCTGGTAACGTATTGTGACGATATGGAATAATGTGAAATTGTGATAATGTGAGATCTGGTAAAATAATGTGAGATCTGGTAATTTGTGAGACTGGTAATTATGGAATCTGGTTAATAATTGTGAGATTCTGGATAATGTGAGATCTAGCGGGAATTGTGTGAGATTGGTTTAATAATGTGAGATTGATAATATGATGAGTATGGTATAATGTGAGCTCTGGTATAATGTGAGATCTGTAATTATGTGGATCTGGTAATAAGTGAGATCTGGTAATTATGTGAGATCTGAGGTTGTAATAATGTGAGATCTGGGTGAATATGTGGGGAAAAGGATCTGGTAATTAGTGGAAGCTTGGGTAATTATGTGAGATTGGTAATAATGTGAGATCTGGTAATAATGTGAGAGATCTGTGTAATTATTGTGAGATCTGGGTTTGGAATATGTGAGATTGGTATAATAATTGGTTGCGAATGGAGATCTGGTAATATGTGAGATCTGGTAATTGTGAGATCGCGTGTACTCATGTTGAGAATCTGGTAATTATGTGCGATCTGGTTAATAATGGAGATCATGGTAATTATGGATTGTAATTATGTGAGCTGAGTAATTAGTGAGGAGATCTAGATAATAATGTGGACTGGTCATTTGTGAGGAATCCTTGGGTTAATTATGGGAGATCTGGATAATAAGTGTGAGATCTGATCTGTGGAATTTATGATGTGAGATCTCGGATAAATGTGAGTACTGGTATATTATGTGAGATCTGGTAAATTAGTGAGATCTGGTAATATGTGAGAGTCTGATCTGTGTATTCAATTAGATCAACTGGACTTTTGAATGTAGTCTTGAAGTTCTTGAAGTTCAAAGTCCATTGATCTAATTGAATACAACAGAATTACCCATGACCTGGATTGAATGAGAAACTACACAAGCAGAATGTGAGAATCTGGTAATAATTGCGATCTTGGAAGTTGGAGATATGATAAGAATGTGAGATCAGGGGTAAATTATGTGAGATCTGGAAGTATGTGAGATCTGTAATATGTGAGATCTGGTTATCGGTAATAATGTGAGATCTGGGGTAATTATGTGAGATCTGGTAATATGTGAGATCTGGTAATTATGTGGAGATCTTTTGGTAATAATGTTGAGATCCTGGTAGTATGTGAGATCTGGTAATATGTTGAGATTGGTATAATGGAGATGGCGTAATTATGTGAGATATGGTTAATAATGTGAGATCTGGTAATTATGTGAGATCTGGGTAATTTGTGAGATCTGGTAATTGATGTGAGATCTGGTAGATACTGTGGATCTGGTTAAATTATGTGTTGAGATCTTGGTTAATTATGTGAAGATCTGGTTAATAAGGTGAGATCTGGTAATAATGTGAGATCTGGTAATTATGTGAGATCTGGTAATAATGTGAGATCTGGTAATAATGTGAGATCTGGTAATAATGTGAGATTTGGTAATAATGTGAGATCTGGTAATAATGTGAGATCTGGTGACTGGGAGGGACATAGGATTTCTGTCTAATTAATGATGAATGATCCAGCCATGACCAATAGTTCCCAATCCTGGAAGTCCTGGGATAAAAACACCTAAGTTGAAGTCACATCCATTTCTCTGTAATATAAAATATATTTTTGGGGGGATCTAAAGTAATTGCTTCAAACTCTACCCACCAGTAAAAAGACCATGTATCCCATCTATGTAATGAACCATTCTAGGACCATCAATACCCCCTGCCTCCATCAGAACCATTACAATAACCAGTTTATTAGGCAGTAGACCAGGAAATAAATGTAGAAGCTAGTAGGGTTGTATAGTTATTTTATAGGATAGGTTGGGGCCTTACAGAGGGGATTGTTGGGCTGTACTAAGCCTGGTATGTTTGGAAACCCAAGTAATTCATTATCTTACCTATAAATAAGACTAAAACAGGTTATAGTCCATATTGTGCCACACATTCCAGCTCAGGGTCTGTATTTCAGTCTATAAGTCTATAGCATTGGCCCTGGTCTTCTTCTACCTTTTACTAAAAGACACTTGGATGGGAAATGAAAGTCTGAAAACACAATAGTCAACCGAGGAACCAGATGTTCTATATTTGCTCTTTGAGAGTCTCAGTAACAAGAAAGGTAGCAGCTGCAGAATGAATGAAAACGCCCCCCCCCTTCAACATAGTTTTAGAGTCCCCCTCTTATTGAACACTTTCCAATAATAAAAGAACCAGTAGCTACTCATGTGAATAACTAGAAGACGGGAGCCAATCTGTCCCCCCCGAACTAAAGCATGGGAACGAGCAATTCTGCTGACTCCATAGCAATTACATTGCACAAATGATTTGTGATGGTTTGCAGGTATCCCCTCCAGTGATGTCCTGAAAGGAACCATAGCGAACTCTGTATAGTTTTACAGGCCTGCTGATTTATACCCTTCCCAAGTTCAGTCAAGTCTGTTCTTCTCAAGCAGAGAATAATAACTCCTCACAGCGTCCAATGATCTGAGAAATCCCAAAGGCTTTTCCGGACCACTGGAAGACGGCCAAGTCTTTACATTTCGAATAAGGGAACTCTCGAGGGGGGAGGACAGAAGTGGAAGGTCTCATGCATTAATCTTTGGACCACAAACACTAAACAAACTCTACAGGCCAAAACTGATTGGGTACATTGTTGTGCTTCCATGTAAACCATGTTTTATTACCCCATTACAGAACCCCTAATGGGGAAAATATAGACCACAGAGAGAGGTCAACTCAGCAAACCAATCAGATGGCAGCTTTTTGAAGAGTTAATATTTGATTGGATGCTCTAAATTAAAAGCTCAGGCCAACTTTTGCTTCCTTTATTGCATCAGGCCCTAGAAGTTTTATTTTCAGATCAGAAGATTCTTAAAGGGCATCTATGCTGAAAAAAAAGTTGTTTTAAATTGATCATTAATGGAAACTATAATTCTTCCCAACCACCACTGTAACATTTTCTTGTTGATCTGCCCCCTATTTCTTTAGATATCCAATCTAAAACTTCTTATATTTCAGCTGTCAATCAAGTGCCTTGCTCTCAATAACTATTCTTCTGTGAGTAGTTTTACTGTAGCTGCAATGGTGACAGAGATTTGGCAGTTGGAATGCTGTATGCTGTGTGCAGGCTTGACAGTTGGTTTGTGGGGAAAAGGTCAGGTCAGATGGGAGTGGGAGTGGTTAAAAGGGGGAGGGGGGATAATGCTCCTGAGCAAAACATGTGCTGGATTGAAGACATGCAGCAACAAACACCCCTCAGAGTACTTACACATATTTATTCATAGATTAAGATGAGGAAAAGTCATTTTTTTCAGTATAGGAAATCTATGTGTCAAAACTATCGCCTAAACAATAACAACCCAGCCATTATTTCCTTATGATTTGGATAATGTTTACCATCCTGTACAATACAGTAAAAAAATAACTCACAACAACGACCCTACCTTGTGTGTAAACAATACTTTTAAAGGAGAACTATAATGCATATATTAAAAAAGAAAAATGAAAATTACCTGGACTGGTAGGACTGGTAGATCCTACCTTCCAATATCTTTTGAGGAGCGCCAGCACAAAGAAAACTGCTTCTGACCGGCTTCCTCTTTAATACAGAAGAGTCCAGGACACTAACCTTGCAGGTGAATACTGTACCTGTTGGAAATCGTCAATGAAATTATATTGGGAGGTAGAAAGTACCAATTCTACCTCCCAGTCACAGGTACATTTCGTTTTTTAGAAATTTCAATTGTTACAGAGGACTTGCCCTTTAATAATATTATTTTTTAACACAAGTTTCCAGGTTGAAATGACATCATTAGCTAAAACTTAATATATACCAATAAATATATCCCCACTCTCATAAATTGTAAAAGCAGAGCGATTACTTTATTTGGGTCTCAGGTAAATACTTTGTATACTGTACAATGTATAAAGGACACAATTCTTAACCAAATCATTACCAGTACACAATACACTCTACCCATAATGTCTGTATAACAGTTACATAGTAACATAGTATTGGGGGTTGTATAAAGACATACGTCCATCTAGTCCAACCTTTATACCCTACCCATAATGTTTGTATAACAGTTACATAGTAACATAGTATTGGAGGTTGTATAAAGACATACGTCCATCTAGTCCAACCTTTATACCCTACCCATAATGTCTGTATAATAGTTACATAGTAACATAGTATTGGAGGTTGGATAAAGACATACGTCCATCTAGTCCAACCTATATACCCTACCCATAATGTCTGTATAACAGTTACATAGTAACATAGTATTGGAGGTTGTATAAAGACATATGTCCATCTAGTCCAACCTTTATATCCTACCCATAATGTCTGTATAACAGTTACATAGTAACATAGTATTGGAGGTTGTATAAAGACATATGTCCATCTAGTCCAACCTTTATAATACAACCTCCAATACTATTGTTACTATGTAACTGTTATACAGACATTATGGGTAGGG